>JAQJVL010000568.1:462849-550263 GCA_035578905.1 Stictocephala bisonia | reverse complement strand
TTCAGGCTGAATACCAAGGACCACAATGCCACTGACACAGACTTACTTTAGACTGTTACTATATGTAGCCACTATTCTACTACACTAACACTCAAGGGTATTTATTTATGATTCCACTTCAATTTGAGAGGTTTCAAACCATGAACTGAACTTCGGGCTTGATACCCAATTCTGAAATATTCAGGAAGCTTGACCTTAACGTGAAAATATTCTGACTCCAACTACAAACAAAGAACTACTTTTACCGCACCATCTAAGAGCTTCTGGATTGGCCCTTATGTGTGCCGCTTTCCACTCACAGGAGAGGCATGGGACATGAATACCAGTTAATAATTACAATATTTAACCAGAAAATAAAATAATTAAGGAGGCAATATTAAGTAAAGAGATTCAACAAATGTATAACTATTATTTGTTTTATATAGCTTTTTACAAACATGAAGTAATTAACTAAGTCTATCAAAATAATTGATACCTTCTTTTGTTATGAAAAAGCAGTTGAGATAGTTAGTTTATGCTTATAGTTTACACTTATAAAAAAATTATATTAAATAATTTCTGCGTACATTCTATAACATTGTTTTAATAAATAATATCATAAACTTTAACTCCCACATAGGTTTATTTTCTTATTATAAGTATACTAAAATATAAAGCAAAACTACATTGATGGATATTTTTATCATACTTTTTCATTATATTCTAAAGTCATACGATTATATTTATTTCTACAGCTGAGTATTAACCACTAAGAGTTGAGCTGCATATTATTTGAAGTCTTTTAAAAGGCAAACGATCAATAAAAGATACATAATAACTATTAATTATCGTTTTTAATTTATAATAATAATAAGATTCATTAATCAAATAAAGCTATTTTGAACGAATCTAAGCAAAGCAGAGACCCTAAACGTGTTACTTTAATTGAATTTACAGTTTGGCCAGATAAACCATTTTAATGTTTGAAGATTAGAACCAGACTAGATTTTATGTGTGATTGTACTTTTAGATGTTGCATTGAGCCGATTTGATACCTGAATGTTCGTGTGTTTTAAGGTACGTGTTTCAAAGCCCATGAATATTCTAACTCTATGTCTGTTATTTAATGCTTAATGCGTTTTTGATGGGCGTTTGGGAGGTAGCCATTCGGATTATATTGTGATGGTGTTTCTCTAGTGGAATTGTTGATATATAATGTCCTTAGTTCTTCTATGATTGTATATATATACATACTTTTATACATATCAACGTGCAGATAATGCTCACGGTGTTGAAATATATTATAACTGTGTAGCCAGTCACTTGTTTATTGTAACATAATAAGTGATTAAAATAAAATTGTAGGTGGGTGGGTTCGTTTTTCGTAAAAGTATTATAGAAGTGATACTATAAAAAAAATTGGACGTCACTCAAGAAAAATGTATTAGATTAAAGTACAATTTTAGAAAATAATAATTAGGCTTATTTCCCTTATCATTAAAATTAGATTGTGTTTTGTCATTTAATAAATTGTGTAAGTACATTATAATTGTTTTTTGCTAGCCTTCGTTGCTTCTAAATAGTATCCTTTTAGTGTTATATTATGTTGCTAAATAAGTTAAAGCTAATTTATCGAATAGCATTTCTCTAAGCTTTAAATTACTGATCCATCAGTCACTAACTTGGTCTTTACTATGAAAATTGCTCCTTGCAACCGACCAAAGAGACCAGATGGTGCGGTTTGCCTGGTCATATTTAATTCATATCTAGTACTAGCTTTAGGTTATCTGATATTGGTTTACTTCAAAAGTTTGTTTATTTTATACCATAGCTAATGTTGTGACTGACGACGATTGTAACTCTTACAAAATGTAAAAAAAAAAAAAAAATAAAAAAAAAAAATAACATAGGATCTTTTAATTGTTCCCTTATTAGTCTGTCAATTCAAAGCTTTTATCTTTCAGACTAACAATAGTCAAGGGAAAATATCACACTTAAATAAGCTATATACATTATACAATGCAATGTTGGATTTTCTAGTACAATCTTAAAATTAACGTCTGCTTTGTTACACATTTTACTTAATATGCCAATTGTATTGGCCTTTAATAAATTTGTATCCTATAGTTTATCTACCTACTGAAAGTAATTTATTGCTAAGTTTTATTGTTTATGATTTCATAGTTTTTACAAATATATCACAAAAAGTGTGTTTACTACTTAAAACAAAATTACCTGTTTGGGATATTAGTATTTTTGGAATTACATTTATTCAGTGTACATGCATAAATACAATATATCCATTAGGTAATTTGTGGGGTGTTTTTAACTTTATCAGAAAGGTACATATAAAATAATAAACAAAATGTTCGTTTGTTTGTTTATTTCAGCTATCGTCATTGAGATTGTCTTTAATAAACAAAATGTTCGTTTGTTTGTTTATTTCAGCTATCGTAATTGAGATTGACTTTAATAAACAAAATGTTCGTTTGTTTTTTTATTTCAGCTATCTTCATTGAGATTTTCTTTAATAAACAAAATTTTCGTTTGTTTGTTTATTTCAGCTATCGTCATTGAGATTGTCTTTAATAAACAAGATGTTCGTTTGTTTGTTTATTTCACCTATCGTCATTGAGATTGTCTTTAATAAACAAAATGTTCGTTTGTTTGTTTATTTCAGCTATCGTCATTGAGATTGTCTTTAATCCAATCCATGTGCATGGATATATTGGTAAATCCACCGAAACTGTACTTAAAGACTTTCCCTCTATATCTTAGTAACTTGATGCTGACCACCCCTGTGACGTAGTGAAGGCCTCTGTAGGTGAGAGTGAAGCCTCCTCCACTGTCTCCACTCTGAACCACTGACACTGAAATATTATGAAATATATTATTACTAAAATCAAGTTTACTGGATATTTATATTTTATTAAATATTTTTTTACTTAATTATAATAATTATAAAGAATACTTTTCAAAAAACAGATGACTTGTAACTTCCAGGTCCAAAAAACCTAGGAACTTCGAAATCTGTGTACAGCTCAGAATAATTATATTTAAATTACAAGTGTAACATAAAGATTATTTTAATAGTAAGTCTGTTTGATGATGTGAACGAGATATATTTATAATAATACACCACTATCCGATCGATAATCTTTTAATGATTTTAATTATGGGTCAAGAGTGCTTCCATCATCCAAAACCCAACTAATCTTCCCACTGGCTAATTAAAATCTGTCCAAAATTATAAGACCCAAGAACAAAACCAGTTTGGGTTTAACACACATTTTGAAACAATAACAAGTCAGTTACAATATGATAATCTGGGTTTGTCAAAATATCTAGTTTTGCTAGTAATTTTAGTAATTTCCAAGTTCAAATTAAAAATTACAGTGGTATACTCCTGATGAATTTTAAACAAAGACTTAAACAGTGTTAAACAAGTTTGCTTTCCATTAAGATCTATAGTTATTCGCAAAATTAGACCCAAGTTCCTCTTTGAATTAGGTACGTACGAAATGGGATACTGATCCAAAAATGATCAACTTGGAGTAAATAATGGTAAATAATAACGGAATTATTATAATAAATAATAATAACGAGGTAAATAATAACAGAACGCTTTATTTTCTTCTACAGCCACTAATGCAATTATAAAAGGAATTTTTTAGATTAATTTGTCATGTGTTTTTCTATGGTCCAACTCATAGCCGAATCAATACATGATTAGTAAACAAAAATGATGTGTTGTAAAAGTAATCTGTAGAGAAATTTATAAAATCCAAAAAAAGGTTATGTAAAATAAATGACGAAAAATATTTACAAATTGAGATAAATTATATGAAATTGGCCTTAAAGATCAAGAAACTTCTAGAAACAAAGAGAGAAATCATGACTGATTACTAGTGCTGTTTATACTAGTGCTTTTTTTTATATCTCAGGTCAAGAAAAATATCTCCTAAATGTTATCAAGTCTATGCTGATAATGTGTTAACAATATTGGGTCACTAAATATTTTCCTTATGAAAAAATAAAAGGAAATCATTGTAATCATATGAATGTAAAACGTTTCTCTTGCTGATGATACGTCACTAGTTGGCTCTACCAACGGCTATCATTTTCTAAAACAAAAGTTTAACAATGAATTCAATTTGTCACTACGTGGGATATTAATACCAAATTGATAATAACAAATTTACGATCAAATGTAATTGTGATAATCGATAAGCCTAAACTAGTAAGAAACTTAAAATATCTAATAATAAAATCGAGATAGTATTTGAACTCGACATGAATGAGTTTGAATCATCGACCATTATGTTTCTCTGCTGAATGTTATGCCTATTGGACAACTTTACTTGTAGGCCCTAATAACTTAATTTTCAAAACTAGACTTGAGTAAATTTACATACTATAAAGCTCGATGTAGTGACTCATTCACTGACTCACTGACATGAAATGTTAAGGCACTTGGCACGCGAAGCATGCAGGGGTGTAACCTAGTATTTTAATATAATGTTATAATACATAATTCAGTATGAAGGAGATACTAACCTGTGCCATTCCCAATACAAAATTTGTCTGAGGTCAGGGTGTGAAAAGCTGATTTGTCTTTTAAATTCAAGGCCACTAAACAGTCATCGGTTTTGACAACAGTACCGGTGGTATGTAACAAATTGTCACTAAAATTAGAACATGCACGTCCACACTCTTTTGTGTAGCCAAATCCACATACCTGAAACAAAAATTATTTAAGGTTTAATCTAAAATATTCTCCTTTAGGATTTTCACATTTTTAACAACAGTATTTTGAAAATTATTTAATTTATTTTATATTACCAGTCTGTTGTGCTTATAAATTATGTTTGATGCCTAATATAATAAAAAAACTCTGATTACGTCTCATTTATTACTAAATTATAACTATTAAAACATAAACCTAACAGTAACGCCAAAATTACTTTCAATTTTCAAATTTACTTTCCAGAGGTTCAATGAAAGTCCTCTGGAATGCATGATAAATTATATGTGTTATAGAAAATACTTCACATTTATCTTGATACAATAATAAGCATGCCAATATTACTCAAAACAGATCCTCATCATAGCATTACGAAACGCATGGTATAACAGTGTGTTTTTTAAAACAAAATATTAAGGTATAATATTTAACTTTATCAATAATAAAGCTAGTAATTGTCAAAGTGATTTTAGCAAGTACAACAACAATATGTGGTTATAATTTGAGGAAGTATAACAACGCAGGTATCATTGTTGTGGATATTGTAGACGATAGTTCTAAGCTCGGGCCTTTTAATGACGTACACTCAATGGTTGTTATAGACGTGGACACTTGAAGTCAGGGTCCGGATGTTGTGTAGGGCAGCTTGGTGAAGCTTGTCAATTAAGTCATTATCAGACCAATAATTCGGGACTAGGATTCTACGAAATCTGTAAACCCATGGAAAACTGGTCTACTAATAAATTACTCATTTTAAGGTACAGTCAACTTTAATAACAATAATTACAGTCATACATTTAATTTGCCCCTCATATTCACCCCTCATATTCACCCATGTATGAGTATCTTAGTAAGGGGTAATATAAGTAATTATTACGACTAGAAAGACATTATTACATAGTAATTATTATTATATGTAAATAATTATGTAACGGTAAATAATTAGAATATTGTAAATTACAAAAACTTAGTTTACGTACATATCCAGTCAAGGTCTCGTGGTACGGCAGTTGGTTGAGGTTGTAGTCTAAGCACGCCGGCATCACGTGACCATTGACTGACACAGGGGAGTCCAAAAACAGCAAGGCAATGTCGTTGGCGAAGTTGGTTGAAGGGCCCAAAAAGGTATCTCTCACCAGTATTCTCTTGACCTGAATCACAGGATTTACCTTATTTTTGTGTTTTTAACAATGTTATAGCACACATCATATCGGAGAATTCATAATAATTCGTACAAGTCTAGTGGTATTCATCCACCCACCTACCGATACACGGAGAATGGAATTGACCCACCCACCCACCTATGCATGTAAGTGGTACTCGCAAGGTATGTGCCCTTACCAGATATTAAAACATACATTGAAATAAAAAAGTAGTAAAATGTGAGGTTATTTGGACTGACTGATGTATTACGACTATGTTTTTTTTATATAAGCGTTACTAATATGCTACAGTTTATTATATTTTATATTACATTCATAAACTATTTATTTCAAAATATATTATTAAATTAGGAATTTTTAAATATATTGGACTCTGCATTATATATTCAACATTCAAAGTGAATTTGGATATTAAACCATCAAAATAGATTTAGGTTAACGAACAGTTAAGTTTTAACAAATTATCTAAATCGTTAATACTATGACTTAGGAATACACTAATGAAAATATATAATTGCGAGCATGAAAATATATTCGTGTAATTGATAATAATATCCAAATGATAACAATACTAATTTACTAATTTTTAACACATTTCCTGATATTTTTCGTAAAATTAACCTGTGGACCATATTCAGGTACATATATGTATTGACGAACATTTTATTAACACAATATCTAGAACTTAGCTGAACATTTAGCTTACAGTGTAGCTCACTTACTCGGTGTCGTGTTTCGTAAGGTTCTTTCAAGCTCCAAGCTCGGTTAGTTTTTCCTAAAACCACTCTCAGGTCTTCGGCCTCTAAAACTGGCGGGGTGCAGGCGAAACAAGACTTAGTCACACAGTGGGCCGCTATCAGGAAATATCAATAAAATTATTAACAGTTGACAACATTTTAATAGCACGATATGTACTTATATACATAAATGTACTGTAAATATTCTATGTAAGACTGTGCACATTGTTTCTTAGTTGAAAATAAAAACTTGTGTAAATAAGTAAGCTATTTATTTTAAGATAGAATTATCTGCACTTAATTATAATTAAAATGTATTTTTGTGATACTATCCCCGTATTTTTCACACATATGAGTATAATGTTTTGTAACATAACGGACATTGGATTGTTAACATTATGTTTTACGCACAATACACTTTTTGCAAAATGTACACTTCTGTACTAATACGTACAAAGGTTTCTCTATTGTTTATATAATGTACTAATATAATATCTCAATATCACAAACAGTTAAACACTGTGAGAAAGTATATTTTATTAATTGTTCTAATATTTCCTATGTATTTACACAAAACAACATAATATTGATAGGAATCAACATAAAATCGTAGTAAAAACGCTACGAGTTCGTTAAAGTATGTGGTCATTTAGTTCTAATGCTGTTTTAACATTATTTTACTATAACAATAAGTTTACAATACTTTTATAAATTAAAATAACACGATACCAGTAACATCACTCCAGAAACTTCCTTCAGTATATTTTGTTGTTAAAAATAAAAGGAAATGTATAATGTAATATATTTAAAAAAAAAACATGAAAACGTATTCAAATACCTAAAATAATTGTATTTGCATGAGTAGGTACTATCGGGGATCGAAGTTACTTGACTATACATTATATTCTAAATAAAAAAGGTTACGAGTGCACTTAACTATGTAAAATTACTATTTTTAACCCGTAATCGGTCGCGTAGTTAGATGGAACAAATTTGGTCGTACGCAGAGAAAATTTCTCACCCATGACATTAAATTATTAACTTTCCATTATCATAGAACAAATTTATTTGTTTTATTTTCAAGTTTGTTTGATACACCTTAAAACAGCATAAAGTAACTTTTGATGCCTTTTATTTCTTTAAAAACTACCGAAAGTTATTAAATACAAATAGATTTGTTATAATTATTTCATACATGTTGTAGTCGTGTTCGCTAATATTATAATTAAATACATGTACATTTTTTAATTCAGAGAATAATTTAACGGCATATACATAAGAATACATTATATATTACATTTATCAAATACAGAAAGTATAGAATTTACAAATACAGAATATTTTTCCCATTTTCAATAACATTATTACACACTAATAAAAACTATTTATTTAAAACTTAAAATACTGCTAAACACACATAATTAAATTTACAAGCAAAATTAAAAACTTTACAAAATAAAACACAATTTAAAAATAATCTAGTCGCGTATGGGGAAAACTTCTCTCCACTATTGAGACACAAACGGTTTCGTATGGAGAAAACGTCAAACTGGCAAAACGTAGGTGCATTGATCCCCCTCCCTCTGCCCCGCACCCATACTGTTTACAAGAATGTCAAAAAAACACTTGGAAAGAGTTAGACAAAACATTCCTGGATGGTCAATGTTGTAGGTTGGGTATTAAAATGTTTCCAATGTAACAACTATTTTAGAGAGATATTTTCTCACCACGCGACGGATGACGGGTTGAACATTGTTTGTTTATTTTCAAGATATTGTTTTTCTGTTTAAACATGTTACTTATATGTAATACAACCTGTGAGAACTACTTGGGATGATATCAATGTCCCTCCACAAACAAGATCCTTATTGGTAGTTTTGTATAGTATTGCGTGCCAAGGAAAATCCCCTGCTTGGGAAATTTCTCCATTCACTATAGTTGGCTGCTGTACCAAGCTAGTGAGTTCAGACTGTCCACAGGCTAAAAAGTAACAAACATATTTGTGGGAATGTGTATATTTATTTCTAAATCAAGTAGTAGTCAGACTAATAAAAGCTGTTATAGATTTTTTTTTATGTAAAACATGTGATAAAATAATTTAATTTTTTTGAATAATTTATAATAGAAACATAATTTACATTAAATAAACATAATTATATGTATATTGAATGTAATCATATATGATCACATATATGTATATATGTGATCAAATAAACCTAATTAGCAATAAAGGTTCTCACATATTTTGGCAATCTATATTAAGATACATGTGCAACAAGAAGAAACAATCATCACTGAGTCAACCTCATTGCCGCTATGCAAGCTCCTAGGAACCTCAGGGCTGGGGGTATATTAGACTATATAAAACTATAAAGCCAGTAGCCTTGACCGGAGGGTTCCAAAGTTACAGCAAGATAACGGAGTCAAGCAACATCGAGCGTGGCTGACCCTTGGACGGGACTGTCTGAGCGATCCCGTCCCGGTCACAGGTGGTGGTTCGGAAAGTATCGCTAAGCCGTTGATCCCCAGGTTATAGCAATTAACTTCATCTCATTGAATAAGACGACCTTTAACTTTTTTTATCGTCTTCGGGAGATGATCGTGTCGAAGAGGTAGCGAGCTTTTTTGCCTTCGTTTCCACCAGCAGGTACAAGAGTGCATACTGACACTTTTACTGCTGCACCAGTAATTATAGTAGTACGTATCCATCAGAGGACCGTGACTTTTAAAATATAAGTATTCTTTAATCAATCACTGCTGAGATGTGTAAAATATACCAGTTTTAGAACTGTAAAACCATCCAAAATGACATGGAAAGAGGGTAAAAGATTAAAGATATGGAGACGATGAGACGAACTGTCACTAAACTTATCTTACTAAAAATTTAGGCAGTGTAAGAGGAATTTAAAATTTTGTTTAAGTCTAAGAGATGTAACGCAAATATTTTTCTTTTTTCTGCTAGAATAACGATGATTTGAGAAATGCGCAAATCTTATGAGGTGTATTAACAAATGTGTGTTAACTATAAGGTAATGACTTGAATCTCATAATAATATTTGGCTACTTTTGATAATGTAGGCTGCACTATATAGTCATACATCTTGCTTCGTTATCGGAGAGAAAATAAATACATACTGTCCAGTTATAAATATAAATTATCAGAATCTAGATCATATTAAAAATCCTAAGTTCTAAAATGTCAAGATGGCTGTTTAAGAAGTAATCATTAAGTTAATTAAAATGAAAAAAAAGAACATCTACTAGGGCTTGATTGTTATTAATACCGATAATTTCGAGGTCAGGAAAGGACACTATCTTTGATTATAGCAACCTAAGTTGTAGTCTTGGTAACTTGGGTTCCTTCTGGTAAGTTTTCCTCTCAACAAGTGGACGTGTTCTTCCTCGTAGAGAATTAAAATAACATCGTGGTCTCAGAGATACCACTGAGGATGCCACATCACACCATGAATGAAACGTTTAGTAATGTACATATTTTAGATAACACCTTGACGTGGTCGTTACTGGAAGCTTTTAAGGCTTAACTAATCCAACAAAAACTTCCATTTACGTAAAATTATAGCTTCAAACAACACTACATTAAGGTATTTTTATTTGAATACAAATGGAAGATTATGCAGTTATGTAATCCTTAAAGATTCATAGTTTACATTTAATATTGCATTGATTTCTAGTTATGTAATAACACATTGCTAAACTTACTATAGCACATGACTCCGTCTCTGGCCTTGGCTTTAGTGTGAAAGCAGACACACGTGTCTCCTGAGGGCTCCACCTCACACAGTTCAGGACAGTCTGTTCGATCACACAGGTACTTCCCATCCTTCTTTTGTCTTAGAGCTCTAGCGTCTACTATCTTAATATTTAATTCTTTCTGTAAGTACAATATTGTTATACACTTAATTCAACAATATATTATCTCTGTAATTGTACATTTTAAGCATGACCTAAATTAGATTAAATTTAGTTAGCTGTTATTGGACATTTTTTTTTACTTGCTGGCCACCTTTCTTCCTACAAATAAGGGGGAAAACAATATCATATAACGTAGCTAGGGATACAAGAATATAAATTTCCCTTTATTAATAGACACAACTTCAATAGTAATACACTGGTAATAACGGCACCAGGACTCGATGGCTAATGATACGTCTCCGAATTACCACAGTTCACGAAAAATGTCCTTGTGAGAATTTTCTCAGACTATTATTATCACTAATATTAGACTAAGTTGTATTTAAATCATCTATTCCACAACAATAGTGAAATATCAAAAACGTTTCCTCAATAACGAGTTCATTTATTTACTTCCCAAATCACACAGAAATGTTATATTTTGTATGGAAATACAATATTATTTTGCTGTAACCATGGATGAATTGAGAGAAATATTGACTTCTTCAGGATGAATGATTGAATTAAATTTTAAGTCGTACTTATTAGGAGTTTATCACGTAAAAATTATATATCAAATAAAACATTAATTGATAATTTAATCAATTGAAACATCTCTAACAATCTTAAATTATTATATTTCAAAATATAAAAAAATTAATTATCATTACACCCCTACTCCTACACGTATGTTGGTATGACCCACTCATCCACACCTATACGTATAGTGGTATGACTCACCGTTCCATCCCTAAACGCATATTGCTATTGCCCACTCGTCCACCCCTACTCTCACAGAGGTATGACCTACCCACCCGTCCCAACACGCACAGTGGTATGAACCCCCCACCCTTACATGCACAGTGTATTGGGGGATGTAGGGATGACCCACCGGCCTGCCCCTACAGGTTCAGTAGCATGAACCACTCGTCCACCCTCTCACGTACAGTCATATGGCCCACCTGTCCACCCCTATACTCACAGTGGTATGACCTACCCACCCTTACACTCAAAGTGGCATGACCCACTCCTCCACCCCTCTACACATACAGTGGTATGGCCCACCTGTCCACCCCTATACTCAGAATGGTATGACCCACCCACCCACCCTTACACTCACAGTGGTATGACCCAACTGCCCACCCCTATACGTACAGTGGTTAAATTTAGTTGTGTAACAATTTAGGTTACACATCTTCTTTATTTTTACGAATATTTATAGTTATTATTTAATTCAAATTTAAGTATAATAGTGGTTTTTTAATTATTATAATTAAAAGTATAAGTGTGTTTAAATAATGACAAGTTAAGTTAATTAATGATTCATAGTGGTTTCTTTTGAAAAAATGGGAATATGATGATAATACTATACATATAGTATATTAATATCCTTACATTGATTATCTAAACTCTACAAGATATATGTAAGCTTTGAGGGTGTGTATCCAAGCCCCCCGGGTACTCACGGCCATCCATAAACATACAGAGGTATTTAATATATTGCTTTGTTCTACTATTTATCTTTATGCAGGTGATAAGGTTGACAAGAACTACAACATAAAATCCAATTATAATTGCAGTTATACTATATTTTTGTATATAAATATATTAATCCCTGTTGAAATGCAATGCCTGTCCAAATAACTGGAATCTAAATTGTTCACAAAGAGTGTTTAGCTTAATGTTTTTATACGAAATATAATTGTATCTAATCGATACTTACTCCTAAGTCGTGACGATAAACTCTCGTGACTGCCAGAGGAGACTGGGTTTGGTCGAGGTTTACTTCAATTATACCATCTGCTTCAGGAGAAGTTAGGTAGACGCTATTTTCAAACACAGCAAAGTCCGTCACTAAATGTGGCAGTTGGACCTCTTTTAGTAGATCTCCTTCGTAGTTGTGAATATAGAGCACATCTTTTATCGTCACTAATAGTCGCATTTCATTGACATCCACAAAAAACTTTGAATATTTTTCTGTCAGTGGTTTGGTTGTTATTTTTTTCAACTCTGTACCGTCCAAGTTCGAGCGAACTAACCCATATATCGAAACAACTGATTTGGAAGATCCCAATACCAAAATGAACATAACTCTGTAAAAAAAGATAGCTGAGATACAGTATGTTACTATTCCAAAAACATGACAATCCAACAAAAAGTGGGGTAATCTTTACATATGGTTTTGTAGGAAAGTATCCCCATATATTTTCATTCCACACGTATTACATGCAAAAACAAAAGTAGCATTCTCATTCATATAGCTTTTTAAATAAAATCTTTTTAATACTGTTATAGTATGGGATCAATCTCATATAAACCCTTTGTTTTCCGGATATACTCTTGTAGTTAAAATAATTTATTAGTTGTAGGTTAATAGCACTTTAACACTTACACGATTATAAATAAAAAATACGACGTAAACTGGTGGGGTGGCTTGTAGACCTTTGGGGGAAACAAGAAGATAGTGCAGATTACAGATTAGGGTGTATCTACTGATGTTCTGCTTAACTACAATATATTATAAACCCTAGGTAAAAGCCTAAGACTACAGTTATTGTATGATTTTATAAATACGAGTATATGACATATGGTGATGAAAATATAAATCGATATAGTACCTTACTGGCTAAATTTCAAAGCCATAATATTTTAAAAATAAAATCCCTCTGTAGGAGTTATAAACATGTTTGTATTGCCAAGTAAAATTTAAACTGAGATATTTATTATTTGGGTAAAACTGAAAGTTTTTTAATATGCGATTATGGGCAAAAGACCTTAACATATAAAATGGGTATACCTTAATGTTACGTAGTAAGATCTAAAATAGACCCACGCCAGATATTTCAAAACAATTTTACAAATAAATGGTTTTGATTTAATAACTAAGAATATGTTTAAATTATTAATTTCAATCGAAACAATTAGTGTTGCCTTGATTTTGTTAAGTTGATATTAAAATTAAATGGTAAACACATCCAAGATAAATTAATAAATAATGTTTGTCATAAGCACAATAAACATTAATATGGTTTCATAATTCCTGATTATAATTTATCAGTGTATAAAATATTTATTGTATGTTATATAGACATTATAATTTTACTAAACATTATTGATAATTTATATTGAAGCTTAATAATTTTGATCATGCATTTGCTATCGTCCTATTAAAAATGTTTTGATTTACCTTTAAGCCATAACTGAATATATTTGAGGTATGCAAGAATATTGCCGCATTTTCATTTGTATATAAAATATGAATATATATATTTGTAAATATAATAATTTCTTCTCATTTTTATAAACTACTTGAATTTTCAGATATACTTAAATTGCCTGGAAATATTTTTTATAGTAAATAAATCTTCATAGTTAATGTATTTTAAAAAATTCTACAATTCCCAGAAAAAAAAATTACAGGAAGTTAATAAGCTTAAAGAATACTAATTACTAAGTATATTTACTATGCAACAAATTTACTAACTTAAAACTTACCTATAAAATAATGAAATTTACCTTCTATAAGGATCTATTTGTATCGTCTTGTACCGTACTGGTCTTGTACTTTCTATTCCACCAATGACTGAGGCAACTTCGCCTCTCTTATGTACTTCACTCAGTGGAATCTGACTTGTAGTATTCAATATAGGGCCTGTCAAGATATAGTCCATGACAAAATAAACTTTATTATGAATCCAGTCAACAACTACGTCATCAGGTTCATACATGTAGTCAGTGGTATAGGAATTTATCGTCTCTGAAGAGGCATTGAAAGGTGACCTTGAATGGAAAAACATCCATATTAAGAGTAAGTAAACGGATATTTCTGCTCAATGTTCCTTATATTTAACTTCGAATCAATCTCCCACTGGATTGTGTTGAAAAGGAATCGTTTGACTCCGCGAACCAATACAAGTACAGAGGTTAATGGGTCAACATAGGTACAATAGTACTGACCCACCAACCCACAAGTGCACGTACAGATTTGTTTTATATTTTAAATAAATTATAAGAATACTACTGAAAACATTCACGAATAATTAATACGTTTTTTCGTTCTACTTATGGTGCGTAAAATGTTCTTCTAATAGGTGAAAAATATACCTTACTCATTTTAAGAAAATCATTGAATACAAATTATAGAAGTTTATTTTCCCATTAATTTTTAGAAATTAATTGTGTATAGAATTTAAATTACTTAAATTAACATAAATGCGATTCATTCCTATCAACATTCCTGAATACGGAACAAGTTATGTATACACTCCAAATATTTTAAAATACAGTAACCTTAAAAACTTAAATACAAATTAAGCTTTTAAGGTTACTGTCTTTTAAAATATTTGGAGTGTATACATATCTTGTTCCGTATTCAGAATTGCTCTCTTTATTTGAAGTAGAAAGTTTAAGGCAAAGACGGTCTATGGACTTGGGGTTACTTGTATTTTTAAGTAAGCTAATGGTATAGTGGATTGCAGTTCTTTGCTAGCTAGGCTCAATTTTAATGTGCCTCATCCTGCGTCCAGATTCCGTGCATTGTTCAGTCCACATTTCACTCACTCAGCTTTGGGTGCAAACTCTTCCCTCAATGTTATGATGCGACTGTGCAACACCTTGCCTGATCATGTCGACTTAATGACGTTGACCTTGACCTCTTTCGCTGGCAAAGTTAGACAACAAATTTCCAGTACTGGTTTTTAATCATATGTTCTTTTTAAAAAATGTTTTTCTAGTTGTGTTATTTATTTTTTTTATATTAAATCTTTGTAAAAACTTCTGTAGCACCAGATAGCTTGCTGTCATGTTTGTTAAATTTATTATTAGAGTTCGAATTTATTTATTAATTGTTGTTGCATGGTAATGTAATTAGTTATTTATTTATTTATTTTTTAAGAAATGTCAACTTGCTGTTAGCATTATTTGTATATTATTTATATGTTACAATGTAATTGGATGTGTAATCTGTATTGTAACATGAAATCAAATCAAATAAAAAAATGAAATGAAAACATTGAGTGTAAGATTATTCTTAAAACATGGATAACGATCAGATAGTAATTTGGACTATTGAAAGAAAAATAATCCGATTTAATTACTATGATTTGAGAAGAACCTGCAAAGACATTCTTAGTAAACAATAATAATGCTATAAAGGTTTCGTAGAATCACTATTGTTATGTAGTACATTACTACAAAATACAGAGTTTGAGTCTACATACTTAAATAAAACAACATTGTTTTTACCGTTTATACTGACGGAAGATAAAGTAAATTCTGTAAGATAAATTATAACTAATTATATCATTGTAAACAATTCTAGTTGTCAGGTAGCATTGCAGAATGAAACGTAATTAGGAATGTGTAAAGTTTAATATAATAAAGGTACCGATTAATATATGTAAGTTCTCGGATCTTGTTTCACCACAAAATCACAAAACGAATCAAACATGCAGCTTATACAAAAACTTACCCTTTAAGTGTGTTGACCGTATAGGGATTGGTTTCATAATTAAGTATTTGTTTCTGACTCAGTTGGTAATCGTAGTTGACTATTGTCTTTGCATTGATTGTTATACAGATTCTATCAGTAAATTTGTCTGTTATATTGTTTACATATTCAAGAGTACACGCAACTGTATTCTTTTTGACAAAAAACTTAATGCAGTTGGCCCCTAAAACAGAACAAAACAAATTATTTTGCACAGAGAAATAATTTAATGTAACTATTAGAATTCTTTTTTGTTGAAATATTAACATTTTTAGTACTCTGATCTATTCCATTTTCATATTCTACAGAAACCAAATAAAATGTCCATTTAGTTTCATTTGTGGATTAATTTTTACAAGTTATAATTCACATCATTCTTGCGTAGTTTACATTTACATAGATAATCAAAAAAGTGTTCAGACAATTTCTTGAACTTCCTGAATAAGCTTTGCATGTTAATGTTAGTTTGGACAAGTACAATTATAGACTTTTTAAAATTTAAGCAAATTTAAAGCACGATGATATTACTGGTCATATCAAACATGTAAATATACACCAACTTTTTCAATGCATTAAAGGCATAGGGTGAGGAAGCTTTAAGCTAATCATTTTAAAATATACAATGTAATAATAATAAGTACAAAAATATGAACGGATAATAAATAATAATATTACATACGCTGCAGATCTGAAGCTTAAATAAATTCAAACAATAATATAAGGACAACGCCAAGTAATTCATCAACATATCAATTGTCACTAAAAATCACAGAATCACAGTGAAATTGTTTGTGTTTTGAAACAAAACTAAACATTTGAGTATTCATAATAACGGGAACATAGTTTGTTTGTTACGAAAAACAGTCAAGTAATTGGTCTGTCCGTGGGTTAACTCACAAATGTACTTTACATTTAGGTCATGTTCATTTGCGTTTGGTGAGAGAATAATGAGAGCCTTGTACTAATAAAAATTTATTTAAACCCATAAAATATTTGACACGTTTTAAAATTGAAAAAAATAACATACATTAAATATTGTTGCAAATATACACTAGCAAAAAAAAATTAAAAGTGTTATATTAATCAATGTTTGTATTGTTGTATAGTGTATATAAATTAATTATTATCATGTTAAATTGCATTATTGCAACCAATATAATAATTTTAAGATTATATTAATAAATAATTAATGGAATTTAAAACCTTTAGATGAAAAACATAGAACTATATGATATGAACGATGGAAAACACTTAACATAAGACAGTGTTTCAACTTTACTTAAGATATTGAAAAACTATCTTTATCTGAAAACCACTAATGAGCCGAAAATTGAAAAATAAACCGAAATATTTATGAAAAACCTAACACACCTAGGTTAATTTGAGCTTAACTAAAAGAGGCTTACCTTTGAGAGCAATAAACAAGCACAGCAAGTAGTAGATGTGCATTGTATGGAGACAGTCTACTGATAAAAGCTAAGTTATCATGGATGTATGTCTGAAATAAAACAAAATACTCTATACATGTTTAAAATGTTTAGAAGCAAAAACAAACAAATGGATCCACCATATATAAAATATAATGAAACTTTGTCGATAATAAATGAATTTACTTGAGCTATGGCGATTCTTGTTATTACCCTTACAAATATTTACTAATAAAAGTAAAACTATATTCTTTAAAATAACTTCGCCAATTTTATATGAATATTAAAATATCATTCTTTAATCGAATTCAACTATCTGGTATAACAGAGTTAACTGTCTATGTCAAATAAATGAATATTCTATTTAAGGTCTGGTTTTAACTGAAGACTCGGTAATGATTGTATGCGTGTAAGATATAATATGTTGGATTTTGTTTATTTATGTACAAAAACAACCACTTACTTTAAGTTAAAACACCAATTTCATTATAATACAAAAATAATTAATAATATTATTGAAGAAGTTCTGAATATGTCACTGATAAAATATCCAAATTAAGGCAGACAATATCACTCGTACCAAAAACTATAACATTCATACTTGTTTGAGATTAATTTTGGAATTGATTAAGTAATTGATTTTTTTTATTCTTTAAAATATATGTAATTATTCACTGTTAATAAATATACTCCTTAGACACTGTCGTTTACTAATAGCCCAATGACAAATGAATACCTGGGGTTTATCAGTTGATTGGTTGTTTTATTTTACTAACATGCCTCGACACAGTAAATTACATAGAAGCATGTCAGCATTGTAAAAGGTTCATTGTAATGCTTTTATTTATAAGTTTATCACCTCCACTTCAGTCCAAAATACACATGAACAATCAAATATAACAGTTTAGATCACTAGGTAATGCTATATCTATTACTATTGAAAATAAGCTTAGTAGATATAAATACTTCCCATATGCAATATTATAGCTATTATTAGTTGAATAAATGTATTCCATGTGTAACAAATACCAATATAATATAAAGGTAATAGGAAATAAATATGTAAATATTCAACAATAAAATTGGCTATAAATGAGATCGAATTTAGAACTTTTAACTTGTGAAGCTAGTCTTTAATCAACTTACTTTGTATTTGACCTCAAGAATGTCAGTTGGTAATGAATTGCACTCACTGTGCTCGTGACCCCCCTCCCCCCACTGTTGCCCTGAAGGATTGCACCTTGAGAATTGTTTTTCTTTTATTTATTGAAAATAATTATGGAAAACAGGATACCATTGAGATAAAATAGTATGTCTTATAGGATGAGATAAAACAGGTTTCCACTCGTCCACAACAAATAACGATACCAACCAGTAAAAGCTACAGACTCAAACCAAATGTATTCTGGTTTTTTTTTTTTTTTTTTTTTTTTTAAATTACTGACTTTGGACCACTTATGATATATCAATGAAATAAAGGCCTAATTCGATATTAGGTATACAGTTTTTACAATATATTTAAGTTAAAAAACTTTACTGGATACTTTCCTCACTCGGTATGTTGTGAATATCACGTTAAACTACAATATTTACTTGTCTTGCTTTTAAGTACTTAACAAAAATAAAGTTTATAATAACCTACATAGTACGACTCAGTTTAAAAAGTTATTTATAATCATTAAACATTCCTAGTACTAATGTGTAGTTTAGTATGCAAAATATTTGTTAGACTGTCAAAATTAAAAAAAATAGTATTATTTACTATAATAAAGGTTTTTGTGTAACAATTAATTTCATCAGGTTTGTAGCAGTAATTATTTATGTTACCCATGAGAGGTTAGTGGCCCAATTAGCGATGCATACATAAAATATTCTCGTTGGGTTGATCTAGATTTTAACATTTTTCAAACAAGTATAAAATTTGTTCACATTTTATAATGTTTTCGATTACTAAATACATACAACCAAAGTTTCGTTATCTTTTAAAATTAGAATCAGCAGTTAATTAAACATTTTTTTAAATAACTTAAAAAACAAAGAGACATTATTCTCCAAGACATTTTAGGTTTAAATACACAGTAATTGGTATTTCAGAGTATTTTATTTAAAAATATCCACACAAAAACTGATCCACACAAATATATATCAATAAAGTTTACGCCATAACTAGTGAAATGTTTATATCATTTAAATACTCTACAAGACCATAACATATTGCTAAATATTTATATATAACTATGTAGCAAGCTTAATCAAATAATCACATCACGGATTTGAAAAAGAGGCAAGTAAAGCTGTGACATACTAAAGTGAATGTGTTATTTTTAAATATTGAAATAAAAATGTTTCCTGAAATAAAAATCTGAAAAACCGATTAAAAATTAAGTAAACAAATCTAAATAAATTTATACGTAAGCTATACATGTTTTATTGTTTAAAATTTGTATTTTGTAGATAAAATGAAAATATTTGTACCTTGTAATGTACAAGTCCATATGGCCGTGAGTGACTGGAAGACCAACGTGTACACGAGTACCAGGATCTTACAAGTGGAAGCTCTCACGATCTGCAGTCAACTGAAAAACAAACTGGATGGCATTGACCTTGGGCCGGTCTCTAATGCTTTCATAAAGCATCAATCATTTTCTCCCCACTGCTGGTTTCGCAAATTGAATTTGAGTCATGATTGAAATTACTGTATTGCATTTACGCGTTCGACAACAATTTAATTTATAATCTCAAGCACTGTAAATCTCTTCAACTACACAATTCAAATTATTAAATTCAGTAAAATTAAATTTTTTAAAGACATTAACTAACTATCGATATACATGTTTACATACTTCCGAGTGTCGTAAGGTTTTCAATGTCATCTGTAATAAGTCAATGCAAATGGTTTGATTTACTTCATGAGGAGACCACTCTAGCTACTTAAAACTCACCAATATAGTGTTTTAAATGACGTGAGAACTGCTAAGTAATTCACTAAAGGTAGAAATTACCAAAGGTTTCACAGCCATAGTATTAATTATCAAGTTGTAAAACAACACGGTAACATCAAGGTGCATTCCTCTTCATTAGTTCTTGTGGGGTGAACTGTAGTAATTTGTATGAAAACAGGAAAAAACACGCGAACTCTTCAATCGTGACATGTAAAAGCCTCAAATTACCAAAGGTTTCACAGCCATAGTATTCATTATCAAGTTGTAAAACAACACGGTAACATCAAGGTGCATTCCTCTTCATTAGTTCGTGTGGGGTGAACTGTAGTAATTTGTATGAAAACAGGAAAACAACACGCGAACACTTCAATCGTGACATGTTGTACAAGCCTCAAATTACCAAAGGTTTCACAGCCATAGTATTCATTATCAAGTTGTAAAACAACATGGTAACATCAAGGTGCATTCCTCTTCATTAGTTCGTGTGGGATGAACTGTAGTAATTTGTATGGAAACAGGAAACAACATGTGAAAACTTCAATCGTGACATGTTGTACAAGCCTCAAATTACCAAAGGTTTCACAGCTATAGTATTTATTATCAAGTTGTAAAACAACACGGTAACATCAAGGTGCATTCCTCTTCACTAGTTCGTGTGGGATGAACTGTAGTAATTTGTATGGAAACAGGAAAAAACATGTGAACACTTCAATCGTGACATGTTGTACAAGCATCAGATGACCAAAGGTTTCACAGCCATAGTATTCATTATCAAGTTGTAAAACAACACGGTAACATCAAGGTGCATTCCTCTTCACTAGTTCGTGTGGGGTGAACTGTAATAATTTGTATGGAAACAGGAAAAAACATGCAAACACTTCAATCGTGACATGTTGTACAAGCATCAGATTACCAAAGGTTTCACAGCCATAATATTCATTATCAAGTTGTAAAACAACCCGGTAATATCAAGGTGCATTCCACTTCATTAGTTCATGTGGGGTTAACTGTAGTAATTTGTAATAATTGTAGTATTAGTAATAGTAATAATAATAATTTGTAATAACTGTAGTAATAGTAATAGTAATGGAAACAGGAAAAACATGGGAACACTTCAATAGTGACATGTTGTACAGGCCTCAAATTACCAAAGGTTTCACGGCCATAGTATTCATTATCAAGTTGTAAAACAACATGGCAAAATCAATGTGCATTCCTCTTCATTAGTTCGTGTGGGATGAACTGTAGTAATTTGTATGGAAACAGAAAAAAACATGCGACCACTTCAATCGTGACATTTTGTACAAGCCTCAAATTACCAAAGGTTTCACAGCCATAGTATTCATTACCAAGTTGTAAAACAACACGGTAACATCAAGGTGCATTCCTCTTCATTAGTTAGTGTGGGGTGAACTGTAGTAATTTGTATGGAAACAGGAAAAAAACATGCAAACACTTCAATCGTGACATGTTGTACAAGCATCAGATTACCAAAGGTTTCACAGCCATAGTATTCATTACCAAGTTGTAAAACAACCCGGTAATATTAGGGGCATTCCTCTTCATTAGTTCGTGTGGGGTTAACTGTAGTAATTTGTATGGAAACAGGGAAAAACATGCGAACATTTTAATCGTGACATGTTGTACAAGCATCAGATTACCAAAGGTTTCACATCCATAGTATTCATTATCAAGTTGTAAAACAACACGGTAACATCAAGGTGCATTTTTTCATTAGTTCGTGTGGGGTGAACTGTAGTAATTTGTATGGAAACAGGAAACAACATGTGAACACTTTAATCGTGACATGTTGTACAAGCCTCAAATTACCAAAGGTTTCACAGCCATAGTATTTATTATCAAGTTGTAAAACAACACGGTAACATTAAGGTGCATTCCTCTTCACTAGTTCGTGTGGGGTGAACTGTAGTAATTTGTATGGAAACAGGAAAAAACATGTGAACATTTCAATCGTGACATGTTGTACAAGCATCAGATTACCAAAGGTTTCACAGCCATAGTATTCATTATCAAAATGTAAAACAACACGGTAAAATCAAGGTGCATTCCTCTTCACTAGTTCGTGTGGGGTGAACTGTAGTAATTTGTATGGAAACAGGAAAAAACATGCGAACACTTCAATCGTGACATGTTGTACAAGCCTCAAATTACCAAAGGTTTCACAGCTATAGTATTCATTATCAAGTTGTAAAACAACACGGTAACATCAAGGTGCATTCCTTTTCACTAGTTCGTGTGGGGTGAACTGTAGTAATTTGTATGGAAACAGGAAAATACATGTGAACACTTCAATCGTGACATGTTGTACAAGCCTCAAATTACCAAAGGTTTCACAGCCATAGTATTCATTATCAAGTTGTAAAACAACACGGTAACATCAAGGTGCATTCCTCTTCATTAGTTCGTGTGGGGTAAACTGTAGTAATTTGTATGGAAACAGGAAAAAACATGTGAACACTTCAATCGTGACATGTTGTACAATCCTCAAATTACCAAAGGTTTCACAGCCATAGTATTAATTATCAAGTTGTAAAACAACACGGTAACATCAAGGTGCATTCCTCTTCATTGGTTCGTGTGGGGTGAACTGTAGTAATTTGTATGGAAACAGGAAAAAACATGTGAACACTTCAATCGTGACATGTTGTACAAGCCTCAAATTACCAAAGGTTTCACAGCCATAGTATTCATTATCAAGTTGTAAAACAACACGGTAACATCAATGTGCATTCCTCTTCATTAGTTCGTGTGGGGTGAACTGTAGTAATTTGTTTGAAAACAGGAAACAACATGTGAACACTTCAATCGTGACATGTTGTACAAGCCTCAAACATGTGAACACTTCAATCGTGACATGTTGTACAAGCATCAAATCCTCTTATGTTTGTTTACCAAAGAAACGTTATTTATTTTTAAATCAAAACTAATCGTATAAAACAGCAAATTAAAACCAGGTCTAGCAATAATATTGATTGTGATCATGATAAAGTGACCAAAATTTCTAATAATTGCCATGTGGTGAGTGTTCCTATTGCGTATTGTATTACCTTTCTTACCAATAAAACTCAACAATTGAGTTATCAATAAGAAATTAAATTCTTCTGGTGCTAGCTTACTGTTCAATATATGCGACAAGTTTACAAATAAATAACATTAGTAAAACTTGAAAGTTTATATAAAAAGACTCTAAAATCCATAAATAGTCCTAAAAATACAAAACAACTAACCACATTATTGGAGCTGGAACACTTTTATAGTATAATAATCAAATATTAGTACTTTCATTTAATACTTTTTGAGAAAATAATGGTTTACTAATGATGTTAAAATGTTGTTTTTCTATCTGTTTCATAAAGAATAAAGAGAACTAGTTGTGCAAAAATATTAAGAAACGTTGAATTTCTGTTACAATGACTTCATTACTAAGCCAAGAAAAAATTACATCGACAAATCGGTATATATTAAACTATTTTAATATGTAATATATTTACTTTTTAAATATGGACGAACTATCTATTACTTATATATGTTATGTGTACATTTATTGATTTTGAACAATACATCAATAAAATGTATACGTTTAAAATATTGACCTTAAAAGATATGTACCTTTTATAAATGAAGGATATTCGGGTTAAATGAAATCTAGGTAGTGTATAGTACTAATAATAAATGTATATAAACATTTATAGAGCAACCATTTACAACTACAATATTAGTTGGTTAAAAGGTAATTACAATTATTTACATATTATCTATTACTATTTATATGCAATTTATAACAAAATATTCTCAAACAATTAAAAACACAGAACTAAAAATAAGTGTATTGACTAGTCAAATTATCTGAAACCAATTTTAAAAACAATAATTATAAGCGTTTTAACGATAAATTCTCCCAAAACCATACAAAAATTTTACAATTTAAAATTACTACTTAACTTTTACTTTAAAACTCCATAAGTAAATCAAAATGTAAACACGGATCTATAAATTCATATAAAAAGTTTGACTAAGAGAAATTAGGCTATATAACAAGAAATATAAAAATGAATATCGAAGGAAAGAGCAACAGAAAATATCGAAGATAGGTTCACAGTAAAATATTAACTCCATTAAACAATTTAAAAACATACTAAAACTTGTAGACCAGCCATAATTACATTTATTCAATGATAACAATAAACTAATGTGAATTTTTAGATTGTTAATATATTTTAAAATGTTGTAGATAAACTGAAATATAACCTACCACTTGTAAATAAAAAGTTTCAAAATTTTAATAACAATAGGAAATGCATTAAAATAGGAAATAAAGTAAAGTTAATAAAACATTTCAAAAATAAATATTTCATACAAAGCTGAGTTAGTTTTCTTTTTTATTATTGAGTTAACTTATAATTTACACTATATTAAGTTTTATCAAACAAAAGGTATTTACATTGGATGGATAATAATTGTAATCCATTAGAGAGCATTCTTTTCATTATATTTGTGTATGTACTTGCAAATTCTTTTTACCTACCTACTTTACAAAGATCACATACGACACTACTACTTCATTTCAGTTATTATCGCCAAGATTTTCTTTGATCCAGTCCATGTGTACAGAGTTGTTGGTAAATCCACCGAAACTGTACTTAAAGATTTTCCCTCTGTATCTCAGTAATTTGACGCTGACCACCCCTGTGACGTAGTGTAGGCCTCTGTACGTGAGGGTGAAGCCTCCCCCACTGTCTCCACTCTGGACCACTGAAACTGGAATATTATGATATTTTAAAACTATTGCTAATGTATAAAATAATCGTTAATTTAATACAAGCGTAGGATTTATTACCGTACCGAGTATATCATGAAATATAATTTATTTTTCACTACACTACTATGAGTTTAGCTGTTTTCGTTATGTGTTTACAACCTGCGAAATATCATATTTTCAACAGCTGTCTATTGTTTACTACCGAAAGTATCATTGTTTACAACCGAAAATTTTCCACAGTCAACAACACCTGTTTTTATTCCGTAGTGTAGAGAAAAGTATCGTTCAAAAATCGAGTGAAAGTGTTTTGTATGTTCTCGACCATTCCAAGTGCTCGACAAGTCTCACACTTCAAACATATGGTCTCGAACATGCAAAACCCCACTTTCCATTCTTGTTGTGATATATACTATTTCACTACACTACTATGAGTTCATCTGTTTTCGTTATATATTTACAACCTGCGAAACATCATATTTTCAACAGCTGTCTATTGTTTACTACCGAAAGTAACATTGTTTACAACCGACAATTTTCCACAGTCAACAACACCTGTTTTTAAAACATGTTTCTAATTTAATAAACAGTTAACATTCCAAAAATGAGTTTTTATTCCGTAGTGTAGTGAAAAGTATCGTTCAAAACTCGAGTGAAAGTGTTTTGTATGTTCTCGAACATTCGAAGTACTCGACAAGTCTCGCACTTCAAAAATATGGTCTCGAACATTCAAAACCCCACTTTCCACTCTTGTTATGAAATATACTATTCCTCTCTCATTAAATACAAATATTATATGTTTTTCTTTTATACAATTCTTAAACACATATTATAGATATAAGTATGAAACCGTTAATAATAAAATTGTCTTCTCATGACAATGCTATTTCACTCTAACATATTATGATACTATAATTTAGTTGATTTCTTAACTTATAATAAGTGTTTTCAAGACCAAACAAATACGTTCTTCATGTGTTTACTGAAATATAGAACAATAATAAATTTTTAAAGCTAAATTGATTGACGTATCTGTAAGCTGCATCATCAGTCGAATAAATATCTATTTTAAATGTTTGGATTTATTAAAAATGAAATAGAGATCGATATTTTTGGATTTGCCATTAAAAAATAATAACTTATTAGGCAATAGTAAGTCAACTCTAAATTTGTTCAAAAATACATTTGTAAATTTAAGTACTAACCTGTACCATTTCCAATACAAAACTTGTCCGAAGTCAAGGTGTGAAAAGCTGATTTATCCTTTAAATTCAAGGCAACCAAACAGTCATCGGTGCTTACAACAGTACCAGTGGTATGTAATAAAGTGTCACTGAAGTTGGAACATGAACGTCCACAATCCTTTGTGTAGCCAAACCCACATACCTGGAACCATACAGTTATTGGTATTGACAACAGTACCAGTGGTATGTAATAAAGTGTCACTGAAGTTGGAACATGATCGTTCGATGGTTCACTTTCTTTTGTGTAGCCAACACAAAGCTAGCTTGAAATAAACGGTTATTGGTTTTAATGAAAGTTCCGGTGGTACAATAACAAAGTGTCACTTAAGATAGAAGATGAACGTCCACACATCTTTGTCCAGCAAAATAGTCATACCTGCAAACAAATAGTCATTGGTGTAAATAACAGACTCAATGGTATGTAATGAGGCATCAGTAAGGTTAGTACGTTCCATGACTCTGGCTTAACGAAATTGAGTATTTGACAATATTTAATGTTTATTTTAAGTATAACTGTGGTAATGTGTTGCTATGCTTGGCTGTAATATATCGTTAATGACTTATGGTAGTGGAGAAAATTAGGAACTATCCTTAATTTATTGGTTTTTATTTAGGAGTCAGTTACCAGTAATATATTCAAATCTTTACGTGACATTTTCTGATCAACACTGGTCACGTGTAGTATGAAGGGACAGAGATCCTTCAAGGTGATTGTGTTGAGAGCCCTTTTCATACCTGTATTATGAGGCAGCAGCCCTTCGTCTTCATGTACTTGATTGCTGTGTGAGTGATAGTCATACCTGTATTTTAAGTAGGAACTTCTTCAGCCTCATACACGTGATAGTTGTGTGATCCCCAGACATTCGTGTGTTTATGGTGGAAAGGTCCTCTAGAACTGTAATCAGCTTGCCTTCGGTCATAGGTATGTGAGATTGTGGAAGTTCCTCTAGCCTCAAAAATGGGTGGGTGTGTGGGCCTCCAATACTATATTGTATATTGTACAAACCCGTGTCATGGATTTTAGGTATTGTAATGTTACTTGTGTGTCGGGACTGATATCCATCGTAGAGTTGATAATAGTAGAAAGCTCTTGTCGTACTTATGTGTATGGATCAACTATCTATTTTCTTATAATAAAATTAGGGGGTGCGGAGATTATCAAAGTTTACATAAAGAGTGTCTAAAGTAGACTTAGATCAATTAATTATATATAGTTTCATAATTATGTCCTCTATGTAGATTGTGAATAATATAGGCAAAGATATTATATATATTAGCCGTATACTACATTGTCAATTACATTATATATTTAATAATCGTTAAAAAAGTTGTGAGATCAGTAAATACCCCACTTAGGCATTTTAATAATTATTTTGTAAAGGTACGCATTTAAGACATACAATTTAGTTTACGTACATATCCAGTCAAGGTCTCGTGGTACGGTAGTTGGTTGAGGTTGTAGTCTAAGCACGCTGGCATCACGTGACCATTGATTGACACCTTGGAGTCCAAAAACAGCAAGGCAATGTCATTGGCGAAGTTGGTTGACGGACCCAAATAGGAATCTCTCACCAGTATTCTCTTGACCTAATGACAGCATTTAATATATCTATTACTGAGACACTTTTAAATATCAATTTTTAACTTTAAAAAACGTTCTCTAGCTATACTAAGGCACCAAAAAAAGGAGCTCATTCAAAATTCGTATCACATAAACGTATTGATAAGCAAACAAAGTTTTCTGTGTGTTGACTTCTAATATTCTTACGACCACAGTTTTAGTATCTATATCACAAATAAAAACGTCTTAACATACACTGTAGTTTATGTAATATAGTAAATAAACAGCCAAATATTAATTTGCACTAAGTCAACCATATTATAGGTATATTTTGTACGTGATGAATGTCACTAACAAATTATTTGTAAAAATAAACGTATTTTAAATTTAATTTTCGCCATAATACGTATTTATATTACGATAAAAACAAATAAAGTGTATTATATTACACATTTGTTTAGCATATTACACTAAACCACTCCCTAGGGACCTCGGATATTAAATTTCTTTTTTTTTTATAAAAAACACATTCGCTCTCAGACAGTGAGAGAATTAACATTATTATCAACACTAACGTATGCTTTAATTATCTCATTTACAATATTAATATTCATTTTTATGTAGGTCTAATAAACCAGGGCAGTGATATTTTGTCAGATTAGTATCTTATTTTCAGGACTTAGTTATGACCCTGTTGTTCTAAATTAAAAGTCCTTATGAAAAAGCCTTCCAAAACATGTATTGTGATGTTTTAAGATAGTAGATTAGAAAATAGAACTATTCTATTCATGCTTCAAAAGTTTGTTTTACTTTATATGATGTTTGTTTCAATATTTATCTGTAAAAATTACTGGAAAATTATTGGAATTTCAAAGTAAAAATTTGTTTAATAAAATATCCATTTTAAAAATATGAATTAAAAAACCCAAATAAATATATACTGATGGTTTTCAAATCACAAGTGTCTTTAGCAGACATTACCAACTTACGCCTCGTTGTATTTGGTAAGGTTCTGTGACATTCCATGACCTGATAGTTTTTCCTAAAGCCACTGTCAGCCCAACAACGTCTACCACCGATGGCGTACAAGCGAAACATAGTGCAGTCACGCAATGAGCGGCTGGAAAAAAATAATAACTTTATTTACATTATGTTTTATTCACGTTTATACTAATACTTCCTACTTTAGTATGTATGTATATATATATATATATATATATATATATATATATATATATATATATATTTAACCTATAACGTCTATGTATTCAAAGTAAAACTACAATAATAGATTATTTAAATGACAGATAATATAACAAATATAACTTTTACATATTGCATTTATTTCTATTAAATGTCAATACATAAATAAACATTTCAGTGACTGCACTGCATGTATTTAAAATTACACTTACTTTATATAAATATTAATTAGTGTCAAGAACGCTTTGCTAAATTAGTCTCATAATAAAATCTAAGACAATTTATTACAGATAAATAGTTTATTTTGAGGTTTTTTGTCGTTAAATATGAGCTTAAATAAGTAAATTATTTCATAATCTAATAGAAAAGATAAAAATATGAACAAAATAACATTCACTTTAGGGACGATTGAACTTTCATATGAACTGTAAAATGGTACAAATTCTGCTTAGTGCACTATTATATGGTATCCAATCATGTACCATAGTGTTAATTAACGATCGAATAGTTTTGCAGAAGCAATTTTAGTTGTAGTATATTACTGATTACACACATATAATTAGCAATACGAAATCTATTTGCAAGCACATTATTGAAGGCTTTTAGATCTGGTTTATGATCACAAATTATATATTTATGTTATATTTAATAATAATTAATATCCAAATGTTATAAGGTTAATGAGCATAACTATCATTAACTTTATTAGTCGTTGAAACAAATAAGTGAACTGAATTTGAACTAATAGATTATATAATGCCATTTTAATATAAATATATATATATATCAATTAAAAGTCTAAATAGAAAATTCCTGTTGCTCAAATCAGGAGTGGATTTTTCCAATGTACCATCTGATTGTAATTTCAGTGCATAGTTACTTATTTTAACTAGAATCTATATTTTCCTGTTACAACCGCATTAAGGCTGTATACACTATTTACAAGCCATCCAGACGTTTCATCCCGGCTGTGATGTGGCTTTCTCAGTTTTATCACAAAGATTTTACATTGAGATCGCTAGTTATAACACCGGCCACGTAATCCTAAGATCTACAATGAATAGTTTTGTTTACACAATACTTATGTTTATAAATAGTACAACCTGTAAGAACTACTTTAGACGATATCAAGGTCCCTCCACAAACAAGATCCTTGTTGGTGGTATTGTAGATTATCGCGTGCCAAGGGAAATCTCCTGGATGGGAAACTTGTCCGTTCACTATAGTTGGCTGCTGCACCAAGCTGGTAAGGTCGGACTGTCCACAGGCTGGAAATAAATATGTACTTGGGTAGTAGTATAGAAAGTGTTGTAAAATATTTTTGTTACGTTTGTAACAATTTAAACTCAAACACACACACACACACACGCGCGCGCGCGTGTGTGTGTGAAAATTTAGTTTTATAATAAAAGTAATTTGCTATCTTATTTTATTAATATAAAGAGTCTTCCTTCAAAATAATATAAAAACGATTTCCCATACCAATTTAATTTAATTGTATTGGTATATGGAATATAAGTATATAGAAAGTACTGTATCTCTGTGTAAATTATTTTTAAATTAAGAATAAGTTTGATTTTACACTATTTTGCACTCGTATTTATAACCTACAACCAAACTTACTGTAGCACATAACTCCGTCTCTAGCCTTGGCTTTAGTGTGAAAGCAGACACACGTGTCCCCTGAAGGCTCCACCTCACACAGTTCAGGACAGTCTGTTCGATCACACAGGTACTTCCCATCCTTCTTTTGTCTTAAAACTCTGGCGTCCGCAATGTTGATTCTTAACCCTTCCTGTAATAAAATATTTTAATATAACTTACTTAAATATAAGGTACTTAAAAATTATATTTTTAAATATAAATAATAGTACTATAAAAGTGTAATTATGTCAAAAGTTTTCTATAAATGTTTGGCAATTATTATGAAGGTAAATTATGAGTTCAGATGTCCCTTCCGTTTTCATGATATTTTCAACTACTCCGTATTACCCACTTAAAAATTACGAATAGAATTTTTTCGGGCCAAATACAATTTATTAGTGACAAACTAATTTACAATTGAGTAAAAACCACTTGAAAAAAAATCAATACGTTAGATTATTTTATGTGGTTTTCCTTTTGAAGACGAGTATGACAGGCATTTCTTACTACTACAAATACAAACTGAAATATTTCGATTATATTAGATTAGGACAAGTTAGTTTACTTACATAGATTAGAATATGTTATTAATATGCATTCATGGTCAACAGATACTAAATTAACTTATTCTAAATTAAGCTAAGCTAACTTAACCTAACCTATTTAAAATAACTTATCAAAACCTACTTTTTAAATATCTCCTCTATTATTCGTGTTTTTAAAAATGTTATATCTTATTCATGTTTAGGAGAACAATTACGTAATATGTATAATATATACATCCTGTATGGTATAACAAGTTTGTTATTGTTATTATTTTTTTAAAATTGTTTGTATTAAAAAGTGTGATTCTAAATGTAATTATCTATGGATTCGTGTTGGTTGGGTTAATATTGACTTTTTAAAAATTCAATCAGTCGGACACATATTTCTTTCTTGTTTTCCATTATGACACATTATATGTTGAGAAGAAGAAGGAATAAGTTATGTTTACAATTAATAATTGATTACTCGTATGGCACCCAGAAATATGAAAATATCTCAAGAAATATTTTATGATTTCAAGTCCTCCATATTCGTTTCAACTGTTCTTAGCTCACGAAGGAAAATTCTGATTACAGAAAAAAAACTGATGAACCAAATCCCTGCCATACTAATCCAATATGTTATTCCTGGAAAGAAAATATTTCTTGAGAAAGAAACCCCCTGTCAATTTAAAAATAAACATGTATGTACTTGTCTCATATCCCAACTTAATTTGTACATTGAATATAATTACTTTAATATTGTTTCAACATAAACACTCTTGTTTACTCAATACTCACACTTAAGTCGTGACGATAAACTCTCGTGACCGCCAGAGGAGACTGGGTTTCGTCGAGGTTTACTTCAATTATACCATCTGCTTCAGGAGAAGTTAGGTAGACGCTATTTTCAAACACGGCAAAGTCCGTCATAGAATGTGGCATTTTAACCTCTTTTATCAGATCTCCTTCGTAGTTGTGAATATAGAGAACATCTTTAAGTGACACAAACAGTCTCATTTCATTGATATCGACAAACATCCTTGAATAGTCCTCTAGCAGTGGTTGGGTTGTTATTCGTTTTAACTCTGTACCATTCAAATTTGATCGAACAACACGTGTAATAACACCATCAGAAGAGGTTCCCGTTACCAACACGAACACAAACCTGTAAAACAACAAGACACTTTATTTGTAATGACGTAGATGTAAGAATTGTACAACACAATGTCAATAATATATGCCATATAGATTTTCTATCAACAATACCCGAACTAACTACCTAAAATCCAATAATATTTAACAAATATCATTATGAAATTTAAGGTATATTGATTGGCTTTGAACGTATTCTATCTAGCCCTTATGAAGGTATTTCAGTTGTATTAATTATTTGATATTCTTAACGTACTAGTCTTGTTCAAAGTTAAATCGAATTTTAACCCAAGGATGTCATTTGAAGCATGACTATAGTTATAGAAGTGATAAGACTATTAACTAGTCCATAGTCAGTACCACTGCCAGTCCATAGACGTGCAGTGTTACTGACCCACTGTCAGCGCATTCACGTACACTGGTTCTGACCCACTGGTGAGCCCATACACGTTGAGTGGTACTAACACACCCGTCAGACAATACTCGTACAGTGGTTCTAACCTACCTGCAAGCCCATACACGGACAGTGGTACTGACCTACCTGCAAGCCCATAAACGTGCAGTGGTACTGACCCACCGGTCAGCCCATATACGTACACTGGTTCTGACCCACTTGTCAACCCATTCACGTAAAGTTATACTGATCCACTTCTATCCCATTAGCGTACAGTGGTAGTGACCCACCGATCAGCCCATACACGTACAGTGGTACTGACCCACCGGTCAGCCCATACCCGTACAATGGTACTGACCCACCCGCCCACCCATACACGTACAGTGTCGGCACTGGTGGTGCAGTGCTGTAACCCAGCTACATTGGGACAAAGTGTTTGGGAGATTGTAGGCGATAGGTTGGATGATCGGTCCTCTTAATACTGACATGGCGTCCGCTTGATGGTTGCTATTGGCGTGGACACTACTAGAGAAATCTGGGGTGTCCATGTTGGGTGGTGAACATAGTGCTGATATTGTGTGGGGGAGATAACTGAGTATCAGGCTTGTCAATTATCTGAAAATCAGACCAGCACTACGTGGTTCGGATTCCACGTAAAGCTGTAGGTCCCTTTAGGATATACAATGAAAGGTATCAGCGTTGGAAGCAAGCTGTTGTGATTAGAAGACTTGGAAACGTGATGTACGTCGTGGAGTTTGAAGATGGAAGAAAAGCCAGAAGGCAGGTTGATCAGCTCCGAGTGGTCCAGGACGTTTCCAAAGATAAGCGTTGAAGATTGTTATATATTAATGCTGATTTAATCTTTACAACCAGCTGATTATTTTATAGTAAGAACTTTATGTTATGACCATAATATTTTTGTTTGGAAAAATCTGTTTATATAATGGGCTATTACAAATGAGTTGAACGTTTTTAGTTATTTCATTTTAATCAAGTTATTTTATCCTCTTTATCTCTTTAGACAAGAAAATACTTCATAGTCAGTCCCATCCGTAGAGCATCTATATTTTCTGTGCCCAGATAAAGTTTCTTAGAAGAGCAACAAGTCCCGCTGAGAAATTCTAAAGATAACAGAAACTATCCTTGTTTCTGTTATCCTCAGCAGTTATCCATAGCCAAATTTCACCTCAATGTCCATATAAAGAAAAGCGCCAAGCCATTTATAGAGGGGGAGGGTAAGGAATATTCATCAGGTGATATTCTCTGATAACAAATTTAAATGAATCCCTGTTGGAGTTTTGAAATATTTCCCTCGTGAAATATTTCCAAGCCAAATCAAAAAAGAAATAAAAATTATATATATATAGAATAGATCATAGCTTTTTTCAATCTAAATGCTCCTGGAACCAATTGTATTAGAAAAAAGTTTGAACAAACATTTATAAAAATGTCTGGCTGTGTTTAAACCATCTGTACTACGAAAATCATACAAATCAACTTAATAGAGTTAATTTTAGCCCTGCAATAGAAAGAAATCAGCCATAAATCGAAATAAAAGTCGTCAATTTTCCAGCTGATACCTATTGTGTTGAAAAATGTCCTATCATTACAACATGATGATTTAGGTTGTAAATTGTTTCTCATGAATGTATGTGTTGAGGACATGTAGATGAATATGGAGCAGAAAACTAACAGTTGCTTCACCAAAACCACAAACTCACATGTTGTAATTTCATCATGTTATAATAACATAAAAATAACATGGCCGCTGGCATAAAAGAGGCTGATACACGGTCTGATGATGACCATATTTCTTTGAGGCCAACAAAACTCACTTCCAAGTTGCGCAGAGAGGATGTTTCAGATTTAGTCAAGAGATAGTGAACATGTTTTTAATACGCAGAAAGTATAACTAATTCTATTACATAATAAATAGAACTTTATTAATTATTTTACTATTTTTCCTTGGAAAGAGTTTCTCATAAATTAAAACTTAAAAGTGAACTGACTATCTAGGTATCACCGAAACCTAGAAATAGCTCACTATGCAAAAAAACCTCCCGAAATAGCTGGGGGGCTAAATCCATTGAGATATGATTAGCTTTTTAAACAATAATCTGGAAGAATATAAGTTTTTATTTTACACATAATATGTAGTAAACAATGTTTTAGTATTCATTTTGGAGGTACATTATATGTAATTCATTCCTGTTAATAAGAATGTCATAATTACAGCGTAATTTTTTCTGAAGCAAAAAGTATTACGATCTACAGCTGACTTCATTGTTTACTTCTAATTCTTTTATTGTGGTACGTAAAAAAAAAAAACAATTATTCATCAGCAAAATTACTATAAAACTACAGCACTTTAGTTCTATTAACCAACAGTTTTAGTTTACTATTTGCTCTTTGATTATTGTGTAAATATTTTAAAACTTTGTTGTCTAAAATTTTTCTGAAACTTAATTTTGAGTAGTTACAACAGTAGTACAATTACGTTATAAAGGTATGGTTTGATGTGAATGAAAATCCAACCAAAAACACTGCCACTTAAAATGTATGAATACATTATCTAGCTTATTTAAAATATATGAACTTACCGCCTGTATGGGTCTAGTTTGATCGCGTCAAATTTAATTCGTTTTGCTAGGGCACCAGCGACAGGAGCAACATCTTCCCTAGTTAAGGCGTCAGTAAGAAAAACATCATTTGTGGAGTTCAAAATAGGTCCTGACACAACCTTTTCCATCATAATGTAGATAGTCTTGTGAATCCAGTCAACAGCAAAGTCGTCAATAAATCCATATATGTAATCTGTTCTCAGGGAAGTTAGAGTCTCTGAAGAAATAGAGAATAGTGACCTAGAACATTGTAATGAGTCGGTAAAGTTTTGAAAGAAACTAAGCCTGAAATCAATTAAGTTTTAATCTTTACATATAAAAGCCTAATACAACTGACTGACTAACTCACTCATAATGAAATCTCAAAAAGCACCAAATGGATTTACACGAAATCTTAAAGAAGTTAGCTTTAGTATCTAAGGGACCCACCAAGTAAGAATTTTTTTTAATTCCATCCCTAAGAGGTACAAACAGCCCCTCAAGGTATCTTTTTTGATATAATTAGTTATATTTTAATAGATTAACAACAGCTGTTTTGTAAATAAATAAAAGTGATTATTTTGTATATTTAACATTATCATATTAATGCATCATATCAGCTGTAAAAACATATTAACTAAGCACGTTTGAAATACCTATACTAATAAATAGGTAACATTGCAAGTAATGTGAGTGAAATACTGTAAATACATTTAATATTGTGAATTTACGTCATACAGATAACTTACTATTATTTTTACTTACAGTCACATGCCGAGGCCAAAGGTCTAGGTATATCGAGTGCAGCGTCAGTCGGGGTTGGCATGCGAATCGCTCAGGGGTATCTCCTATTTTAATATAAATTAAATGAACCTAAAGTTTTTAAATTAAAAAAGAATACTTGTAAAATCACAATATAAATTTTTCTTTGGATACAGTTTTTTTAGCAAAATTAATAATTTTACATTTCAACATATGATATAAAAAACAAACTGTATTACATTTTGTTTTAGACCTGTAGTATGGTGGAATCAGGCAAAATAAATTATAAAAAATAATAGTATGTTGATAATTTATTTTCTTATTTTAATTGTTGATTTCATTAGTAGCCTACAAATAATCTAAATATTTGATGCTTGAAAAGTATAATAATCATAGATTAACGATATCACATTTTATAAAAATCACGATAATTTAAAGCCGACAGTCATTCTAGACTAATTGAAAATTTGAAGAATAGTAAAAAAAACAATAATACTTTTTTCAATTAAATCGAAGATATTTAGTAAGATAGTGGATATAAAATGGGCAATACTCTAGATGGATAAATGACGGCTAAGGCTCTAGGTTGGAAAACAATGGTTAAAGATAAACAAATTTTATACATAAGACAGAACACTATTTAAGATAGTTTTAACTTGTCTATTGAAATTCGTAGAATCTTGAAATAAAGATACAAATCATCTTTTAAAGCTTTTCTTATTTGAAAATTATATAATTTTTGGAAATAAACTTCAATATTCCAATAATTTTAATTTTATTAAATGAGGCCTCTCGTTGTCAAAGAAAAAAACCATCAGACTTCAATTTCATTTAATAGAAAAAAATTTAATTCTAGTGTAAAGAAGTAGGCTAAATCTACGATACAAATATTTACATTACGTAATATAACACCATATTACAGCATACAACATAGCTGAAGAGGAAGAAGGCTGTTTGGGCCGTCTTGCACCCCGAAAATATGGTTAGTAAGTAATTATAAATATCCGGGGTTTACAGCTAACCATAATAGTAGAAAATGATTTAACTAAAATAACGTCTTATAAATCACCTCAACTCTGTAGTATTTAGTGATGTGCTATATTTCCCAAAGCCAGTATTTTCACTACATTAGAAACATCTAATAGCTAAGTGGATATAGAAATTGTTATTTAATAATTTAAAAATGAATATACCCTTGTAAAGACACGTATATATCATACACATATATATTGAAAATAAAAGGATATTGAAAATAAATATAAAAACAATTATATTTATTTTCAATATCCTTTTATTGATAAAGGATATTGAAAATAAATATAAATGTTTTTATATTATTTATCTGCTATGTTTGTACGTTATATCTAAATTAATTATAAATATAAAAATAAATACATAAAACAACAGAAAAATATTCCTGTACATAATTTATACTAAGCACACTTTTCTAATTTAGTCATGGTATTATTAAAATAGAAACAACTTACTCGTACGTTCATTTCTAAAAATACTTACCCTTTTAGTGTGTTTATTGAATAAAAGCCATTCTCGAAGTCGTTTATGTATTCCTGGACTAACTGGTAGTCATAATCGACCTTAGTCTTATCACCTATTGTCATACAGGTCCTATTTGCTATGCGGTCTGTTACATTATTTATATATTCAAGTGTACATGCAATATTATTCCTTTGGACAAAAAACTTTATACAGTCAGTTCCTGAAACAAAATATAACTTGAATACTGAAATGAAATTCATCATATGTAATTATATAATTTTCTAAAATATCATTATTATAATATTATTTTTGTTAGATACTATAACTATCGTTTAATCTAACTACAGTGACCTGAGTAGTAAAATATTTAGAATTCTACTAAGCTAAGACGTTTAAAGAAACTTAATAATGGTAAAAGAATAATTAATATTAGGAATGATCACTAAATTATTACACACAATATGGCTTTTTAATTCTTAAAACAGTTTTAATTGTAAAACCCAAGTTTATGAAATTATACACTTACCAAGATATTAAAACAGTCTTCCTTCAAACATTATTTATTTCTTAAAAAACCATAAGTGAAAAAAATCCACATTTTGCCAAAATATTCTTTCAAAAGGTACAATGTTACTTAATAGACAAGAATTCAGCTTTTTATTGTTTTTCAATATTTTTTTTTTTTTTTTTATTATTACTATTCAATGCACGTCTTAAAGAGAGTTCAACCTACACAGACACAGAATGGTTCAGAAATATTCTGTGGAATTGAACACGAACAGTTGTATCATAAATAAAGGCATAGTTATACACATACCACCAACCAAATGACCGGTAATCTACAACAATTTACGGGTGTTCAAGTCACATTATACATGCTACCGATGGCTTTCCTGGCAAAATTAAATTTGATGTTGAGACGTCACAGAGAATAGAGAAACGGACGTCGCTTTCTTATGGATAATAATTTGTGAATACTTTACTAACAAAATAACTACATTTAAATTGTTCGCGATGTCAAAAATTATTATACTCGTACAAATAATTAAATTCATAATTCGTATTATATTGATCGTACTATAGCTAAATATCACTACAATTTTCTTAAAGGAAATCTAGTCATAAAATACCACCTATATTATTGTATTGTGTACGAAAATGTTGAAGGTTTTACTTAATATTTTACTATGTTTTAAAATTAGTTTTATGTTCACTATAAGTTTTCTTGAGTTTAGCATTACTTCGTTAACATTTAAAAATTATACAAGTTATTAGAAATTTTCAGAAAGCAAAATAAATAATTAAGTAAGGCAATAATCAAATCGATAGTACTAAAAACAACAATTTATTGATATAACGTGTTTAGTCACGTTTGCTAGACTCCACTTTAGATCTAAATATATTGATTTTCTCTTAGAACTTAGGCTTAAGTGGCCGGTGTCATAACTGGAATCTACAGTTTCTGGTGACAACCGCGTAAAGGTACTATCTACAATTTTTACAAGATGACCAGACATTACGCCCATACTGTGATGTGGCATCCTCAGTTGTTTCTCAGTCTCAGAGAAACCACTGAGATGCCACATCACAGTATGGGCGAAACGTCTGGTCATCTTGTAAATATTGTAGATAGTACCTTGACGCGGTTGTCACCGGAAACTGTAGATTCTAGATATTGATTTTCTCACTATAATAAGTAAATAGCAAGATCAAAAATGTACCTTGAAGAGGAAGAAAGACAGCTAGAATGTAATAGACCTGCATCATTGAGGAGGAAAACTAACGATCAATTCCAATTTGTCTTGACCTTATATCAAATTATTAGATATCAACAGAATATTATCAATGAGGCCACGGATATATGTTTGAGATTCAAACAAAACAATAAACATACAAACCATAGAACTGAAAGATTATCATAATTAAACAACAATATTTAAATTTATAATTCTTGAGGTGATTTTTATATTTAGGTAAGGAGAGAAATACTTTACAGGAACATTTATTTTTATAAAAGTGTTGCATTATAAAATATTCAATGATAATAAATTGAACGTTTTATAAACTTGAACTTATGTGATATTTTTTGAATAGATAACATTTTTTCCATCCTAAAATCCGGTCATTAAATAATATATCATCCCACGCATTATTAATGTGTTACGTTTTAATAATGCATTATTTTACGTCATTCCACCTACTAGCACATAATCATTATAATTTTAGGTACATGGTCCATGATTTTATAGACTATATACATGTGTTTAATGATTAAAAATAATTGTTTATCTACGATAGACATTTGTATGAATGTTGGCTTTGTGAACACAATTTAAATATTGGTTTCATTAAAACTTTTGTTCATAGCGCAAAATACGTATCACTAAAAAATAAAGCCTAAAGCCAGAGTAAATGATTTGTCTTAAAGTTATAAGTACACAAATCAGGTCAATTTATAACTTAAATGCAAGTTTAATAAAGCTAGAAATAAACGGAGAATAAGGAGATTGAAGATCTATTAACATTATTGTTCAGGCACGTAGTTTGGTTACGTTCAGTTTTATCTCTTCCCTTACGATTCCTCTGCAATTTGTTGATGCTGAAGCCTGTCTGTGGGTTGAGTGAGTACACCTCAAGTACGTTGTCCATAGGGTGAACCTTTTAGGTTCAAATCTCAGGTAAAAATTGCTTCTAGTTCTATATTTAAAGGTTGGGGTGGTTTAGCTCTAGTGTTGTGTCCGAGGGACTGGATAAGTTTACCTCAGTGTGTCCTTTGGACTGGAATAGTAATCCTTAAGTGTAATATCCATAAATATGTGTTAGTTGGCCTTAGTTTCGTGTTCATGGTACAACTGGATAATTTGGTATCAAGTGTTGTGTCTGCAGAACTGGATGGATTGCCTGGTAGCGTGTCTGTAGGATTCATTGATTTGGCCTCAAGTGTCGTGTCTCTAAAGTAGGGGAGTTATTAGGCCTACACTTTTAGTCTATAGGAGTGAGTGAGTTAACCTATAGCGTATCCATAGGTAAATGAGTTTGCCTCAAGTGCCGTGTCCGTAAGGTGTGGAAATTTATAATCAATTGTCACGTCTGTAGGACTAGTTGATTTAGTCTCAATCATGTCTGTAGGACTGGATGAGTTGGACTCAATCGTGTCTGTAGGACTAGGTGAGTTGGCCTCAATCGTATCTGTAGGACTGGGTGAGTTTGACTCAATCGTGTCTGAGGACTGGATGAGTTGGCCTTACTCGTATATGTAGGACTGGGTGAGTTGGCCTCAATCGTGTCTCTGGGACTGAGTGAGTTGGCCTCAATCGTATATGTAGGACTGGATGAGTTGGCCTCAATCGTGTCTGTTGGACTGGATGAGTTGGCCTCAATCGTATATGTAGGGCTGGGTGAGTTAGTCTCAATCATGTCTGTAGGACTGGGTGAGTTGGACTCAATCGTGTCTGTAGGACTAGGTGAGTTGGCCTCAATCGTGTCTGTAGGACTGGGTGAGTTTGACTCAATCGTGTCTGTAGGACTGGATGAGTTGGCCTCAATCGAATATGTAGGACTGGGTGAGTTGGCCTCAATCGTATCTGTAGGACTGGATCAGTTAGCCAGTATTTAGATACATAAACGATTAAGGAATTCAAACTATGAGTGATATAATATAATACTCGAAATAATGATATTTAATAAATACTAGTATTTTTATACACTGTCTTTTAACTGTGGTTGAACATGAATTAATTAGTTTATAATTTTTTTTAATAGTTTACAATTAGTAGTCAATTTACTATCATTTATAGTATTGCAAAATGTTTATATAGCCATTTGTTTTAATAGATTTATTCCCACTTGCTGTAATATCAGTAGTGCGGAGGAACTTTATGTTTGCGTAATAGGGCTACGTTTGAGAAAACATCTTCTGCACAATCAGTTAAGAAAAGTAAATATAACCAATCTCGTTACACTGTTGACAGGTTTACAGCTCCTGTTGGAAATGGATTGGTTGTCGGTACACATTCTCCTGATTGAAAAGAGGATCAATTACTTACTGAAGTGGGGTATCAGTGAAAACTTTCCACCCAAATGACCACTTCAACCATTTAAACTTCCTTAATTAAGTGCAGTAAAGTAAACTGCAATTCTGTAACGGAACGTTTAAGTGCTTGTTGATAATTATTGCATATAAAACTCTAATTGTTCTAATTTTGTTAAATAAAAGAGTGTATATTTTATGTAATGGATTCAGTATTTTACAAGAAACAGTTTGATATTTATTCGTTTTATGGAACCCTGGAATAAAAGGACATGATGGAATTAATAAAGAGTAAATATTAATTCACCAATTTGATCTGTATTGTATTACGTATTATTTCACAGTCTCAAATCCAGGATGAACATTGCTTCTTCCAGCAACAGGGACTTAACATTTCAAAGCCCTAACGGTGGTTTAAGTCATAAAACTGTCGTAGTTGTTAATGTTTACAAATCACACAACTACCTTGTTTTTTTACCATTTACGTTAAACTACATTATTAGATGTGTAAATTTGGTAACTATCTGTAAAAAATATTTAAAAATAACAAATTATTTGACAGAAAACATTAAATACTAGAGAAAAACAGAAATAAGAAGTGACCATATAAACTCGTTTAAAAAATTATGTATGCTGTCATCTGTACCTATATGCAATTAATGGGACTGAACTCTAAAAAAAACAAATACTACACATTATAGCGAGTAATGCATTCAACATTTTTAATGTCAGAGTAAAATATATGTTACAATTATTTGACTAAAATTTTACACTAAATATAAGTCTTTTTTATATCAAAATAATAATAAATTGAATATTAAAACCAATAAAAGCACATTGTGTGTTGCTTTAGTATTTATTTGTTCAATATAATTATCTAACAAGTACGAGTATTATACAAAAATGCAATACTCTTTACGTTATTGGGTATATTTATTATACTTTTTATTTTATCTAAACACATTGGGTATATTTATTATTTTAATAGAACAACTAATATCTTTCTATATATTCATATTTTTACAAAACAAATCATGAAACATACAGTAACTTCTTTTTTATAGAATGAATTGTTTTAAAGCGAGGTATACGAATGTTAAATCAATCTCTAGTAATGCCAATAACAATTAGGAAGAAAATGTTGGTTAAACGTACAAGATGGTAGGAGTAAGTTCATTATCAGAGATCTATAACATAGCAATTTACATTGTTGTATCATTACACAAAACATTTTTACTCATTTTAAGATTGATAAATATTAAACGCCTGTTTTGAAAATATAAATATTATTATATTTTAAGCTGTGTCAAATCAAATATAAATTAATATATTTATAAATAATAGTTTATAAAACAATACTTTTTCATATTAATTCTTATGTTAAAATATTTTAAAGTAATATTTTATCACTCATGGGAGTGTTTTCATTCCTGACAGTGGTGAATACAATGATAATCAAATAATTTTGGGTGTTAAGCTATTTTTTTCACTTATTCTGTTTTACTTTTATTCATTAATTTTTTTTTGTATTCTATACAAAATTTAATGAAATATACATTTTGTTAATGAACATAAAAGTAACTGATTTACGTTTAATGATTGCAAACGATAATCTGTGTGATAGAACTATTCTTACAAGTTTAGCTTGTAGTTATTTTTTGCAAAATATGTGTTTTAGAAATTTCTTTTGTCATTTTTGCATAGTGAACTATGAGTTGTTATTAAAAAACAAACTTACTAGGCTAAACACTAAACATTGCTAAAATGTAGTACTTATGATGATTTGATTTGAAAGTTTCCCTCAGTTAAATTTTGGTTTGTCAAATGAGTTGTTTTAAATTTTTTTATAAAAATACTGTTTAAAATATAACATAAAAGAACCTACAGAATCATTTTAATGTTTTTATGGTCTCAAAAACCATATACTTTACCAGTTCACGTGCTTAGGTACAGAGTAAAAGCTGCACGTCCTTATTATAATTTTACTCGTGAACCAGAAAGAATCTGTTTTATTATTATTTGTCATATTTGAGAGTGTTCTTTTTAATGTATTGTATGGCTAGCTTAACTGTTTTAAAATGTTTAAAAATATATTCCAAATATATATAATCTAAAATTTCAGACAGCTTTACTCTAATACAACCAATTTAGAATTATATAATTCTAACCATTAGTGTTTGCATATACATTTTCTGTGTGATGATGTGTAAGGATATTGAAAACCTTTTGGCATGTCGAGTGTCAGACACATTCATGAAGAATTAGTTTTCACAACATCCTTCCTTCGTTCTTTTATACTCCCTCCCACTCTGACAATATCAATACGGAAATATATTATATTAGGATCTAGAATCTGTGACTTACATGCCCAGAGGACACTTGGTTAAATACATTGGATTGTAATTATCGAAATAAATTGATTGGATCCACGGATTTCATTCTACGTTACATTACACGTTGTAATAGATGGCATTTAAATGTCAAAGGGTTAGGATAAATGGATAACATATATATATTACGACTTTTGGAAAGGTGTCTCAGATATTTTAATGAATTTTAAGGATTAAGAACTGCTATGACAATCCGTATTCATTGTCTGTGTATATATCCTTCTGACTTAGCTGGGAGTAAACATAATGTGTCTAGTCTATATACATTATCTTTTGTTTATCATTCAATTTTAATACTATTATACCATAATATACATATGATGTGTTATATTTAATGTCTAGGCCATATTACTATGCTAAATAACTAACTCATTTTCAAACCTAATTCACTTATATTGTTACACTAATTTAATATTAATCAATACCTTTCATTTTATAACGTATATGTGATTATCATTATGTAAGTGAAATAAATTTGTATTGTTAACATTTGTTACAAATAATAAATTTATATTTATTTTAGGAAATAGTTTGATGCTATATATAACATGACCTTTTACAGTATGCGTATTATGTATGTGAATTTTTCATGTTTTTGTTCAATTCGTTCTGTCGTAACTGTTAATTTTTTCTACAACAACAACATTTATAACTCATTTACGGCTCATATTATTGTTAAAACCAATCAATGTATTGCTATAATTTGTTTTCTATAAAAAAAATAGTACTAAACCTAATAACACTTAATCTACTGTATTGTATTGAAGTGTCTTTTTACACACTATCCACTGGTTATCAACAGCCATTCTTAAGCTGTACAAAAAGATATAAGTCTAAATTTAACTGTCTCCATTTTATAATAGGTAATTTTAGTTTAGTGATGATATAATAGAAAATGACTTACTTCATTCCCCCATTTTATTTCGTTATGTAGGAAAATGTTCAAAGTATAACAAAAAGATGTTTATAACCTAAACATATAAGATCAATTTTAATTTTAATATATTTACCTTAAATTTTTTTTAAGAATGGGTAGAGTTAAACGTATTAGTGCTGTACAAGTAATACCAACATATTTTAGTCCGTTTGTTTGGCCTTCGCATAAGCTTATGCTATTCAGTGGAAATGAAAGTGAAGCTTTACTCACTCCTGGGATAAAGTAGTCCGTGGACACGCTTATCATACTGTCGTGCGACGGGCCAGTGTGACGGGGAGTGTCTAAATTAATCAAATTTAATTTTCAATAAAGTCACTTATTAACACGAATAAAATTTAATAAAATATGTGTAGTGTATATTATTACACTTTAAACAAACGATTAATCCGTGAAAATAATTAGGTAAAGACTTGATTTTACTTTTATCTTTGTGCTCCCAAGTATAATTTAAATAAGGCATCGCCCTAGTAGAAGTGTTTAACATATTTAAACATAATCATACTAAAAAAAATTATGAAATACCATATACAGTAGCGTAACTGCAAACAATATAATATAAGTACTTAAATATGCAACAGACAATTATCAGACAAAATTAGATATGGAATATTTTTAATAAAATAAAGTTTCGGAACTAAAAAATGACTCAAAGAAAAACGAATTCTACAATATAAACATTACCACATATCAAAAAGACGGATATGATAACTTGAGGGCCCCATTCACACTGATCTTACACTGCAGTCAGTGATGCTACGATACATAAACAACTGTTTCTAAGTATTAGAATTTAGGCTTAAGCGGCCAGTGTCATTATCTAGAATCTACAGTTTCCGGTGACAGTCTTAGAGAAACCACTGAGGATGCAACATCACAGTATGGGCGAAACGTCTGGTCATCTTGTAAATATTGTAGATAGTACCTTGACGTTGTTGTCACCGGAAACTGTAGAATCTAACTGCTTCTAAGGTATAAATATTATAAATATTACAAAACACACTAAGGTACTGAGGGACCCAACTCTCTCTTGTTCTTACACTGTAGTCAGTGATGTTATAACGAAATGGAAAACTACTTCTACTATATAAATATTATAACAACTCAAAAAGACGGATATGAGTCCCTGAGAGACCCCACTCTCTCTTGTTCATACACTGGAAGTCAGTGATGCTAAAACACAAGGGAAAACTACTTCTAATATATAAATATTATAACAACTCAAAAAGACAGATATGAGTCCTTGAGGGACCCCACTCTCTCTTGTTTATTACTGGAGGTAGTGCTGCTGTAACACAACGAAAACTGCTTCTACTATATAAATATTATAACAACTCAAAAAGACAGATATGAGTCCTTGAGGGACCCTACTCTCTCTTGTTTATTACTGGAGGTAGTGCTGCTGTAACACAACGAAAACTATTTCTACTATATAAATATTATAACAACACAAAAAGACGGATGTAAGTCCCTGAGAGTCTCCACTCTCTCTTGTTCATACCCTGGAGTCAGTGCCGCTAAAACACATATAAAACTACTTCTACGGTATAAATATAACATAAACAGCCCAAGACTAACTTACTAACTCTCACGTTTATTCATCTTTAAAATCAGGCAATGGCCTGACTTAACTACAGCTATTGAATAACTAAAACCAGTAACTATATAATAAAGAAATCATATATATTGTCATCTTAGCAATACCTTTTTGTCACCAAACGTGTAGATTTATTATTATAGTTGTAAGTAAGTATAGTTAAATTGAAAACTGTAGTTAAAAAAGAAAAAAAAAAAACATGCGCACAGTTATAATCCTTTAATTTAACTGATTTCCTACAACTTTTACATTACTAGACTTACCTCCATTTATATAAAATAATAGTAACTAAACTATTTAGTATTTAATTGTTTCTTATTAATTTTCAGTATACGTTACTAAATAATTTAAAAAAAGCTTAAGTGGATATTTAAAATTTTTATTTGTTGGAAAATACCGTAAAATATCAATGATTACCCTGTGGAAAATATTACCTTATAAGACCTCAACGTTTGAATACTTAAATTTTGAAAGGTATAAAATTATCAATAGGACTAACGCTAAACTAAAGAGGTATTTCGATAGTTTTTAAGTTCTTTTGATACAATTGGGTTGTTTTTTTCTAACTTACGTAATTACAACAGTAGTGTTAGGTATACTACAAAATAAATACCTATAATTGTTAATGGCACAATACACTCAATATTTGAGCTCATGTTTTCAATAGGTTTAGTAGTTTAGTTTTTAATTAAGGTAATTAAGTTTTTTTTATTTTTTTTCATTATAATAAGTAAAAATAGTGTTATACACTGTACAATTATTAATGTACAATAGATATGTGTTTTTTATACAAATAATGAAAAAATTAGATTTCATTGTATTTTACGCTAACAAACTTTTATACGTCCAAGATACGAGAAGAAATTTCATGATACACATTGGCTCTTAAATATCAACTGACTCCAGTCAAATGGGTCAAACTAAAATTAATTGCTTATCAAATATAGATGAAGGTGTTTGGAATGGATCTACACCTGTGTTACAGATCATACGTAATATAGATGCACAGCACACCTTTTCATTATTGTTAAGAAAGCGAACTGAATTTGTACATATATATGATATAAATTACATTGTAACATATATATGTTTATCTACTGTACATTCAAATGTTTTATTTAAAAAAAAACCTAAATTATTATATATAAAGTTCTTCCTTGAGGACATCGGACTATAGACTAAATAAAATATCATACTAAGAAAGAAAAACAGAATCCATTTTTGAGCGAAAATAAACGATAATGTATTGATTTAGTAGGTAATTAAATTAAAAAAACACAAATGGAATCTAAACGCACTATAGTTTAGTAATTAAAATAAAAACAAAAACAGTGATGATGAAAACAACTGGACGAAATATAAGTTCGTTAAGATACATAGTGAATCGTCAAAATTGATAATAATAAAATAGTAAAATATACGTGGGAAAGGTTTCTTAAAGTAGTCACATGTTCTTTTTTACCTAGAGGTTTGATGATTGTAAATAGCATTCAACACACATATAGTATTCAAAATATGATTGATTAGTAATCTATGGCCTGTTAAAATCAAACAGTGAAATGCATATCTTGTCTTAGTTTATATTTTTTACCTTGATAATATAATGTCTATAGTGTACACCCGAGTAATGCATTATGTAATTGCAATTACCAGATCTGTACTAGCATTTATGTGTAATCACTATTTATAGATACTAAGTATGTGTAGACGTTGGACGGTCACGAACCAATCAGCCACCAAGCTCCTTACTGACATCCATCGGGACAATAAATAGCATTGTCCTAATTAAATAATGATCAAAAATCACCCTTAAGGTATTACTGTTGGCAAGAGTTAAGAAGTCACCTAAGTTCCATTTTGTTCGAAAATTGCAGACGCTACTAGATTCTGGGCTACGCTTACATTGCACACGACAGTCTGCGCTCTCAATTACAACTTTGAGAAAAAAAAATCAAGTGTGATAATTGTTCATACTAGTTAATAAACCAACAAATTAAACCGATGATATCCAATTAATCCAATATTGAGAGATATCTTTACCATAACTCACATTGGGTTAAATGAGGTATTGTGACGTTATAAAAAATTAACTTATTTTAGCTTTAGATAAAATAATTAAATCTGTTTTCGATCAAAACAATTTACCCTAGCAATATGTAAACAATGATTTTTGTGTTATGACAAATTCATCTCACTATAAAAACGTTTCACTATAAAATTTAACTAGTAACACTTTACTTTACAGGTTGGAAACATATGTATACTGTCATAACTTTTGTATGACTTCACTTGTAAAAGTGAAATCTCTTACGTTGTCATGGTTACAAAGAACATACTTTTTGACGCCATTGACGACATTTCAACTTTTCAGGGGGACGGTCCACGAGGAGTTGAATGCAAATCTTCAACGTAAGGCTAGGTTTGGTATCAAATAAAAGGTCTATTCATGACAAATAAGGTGCCACAAACTGGACTTCGAAAGGCTTATCCTTTCCAGAGTAGCGGTCATTTAAATGTCAATGTAAATTATTTGAACAATATTATTTCTCCGCTGTTTAATGGTTTTAAGTAAATTATTTTGATCGAAAAGGATACTTTATTGTACACAATTATAAAAAAAAATATACTATAAAATTGTCTGTGGAAAGAAATAACGTTGTTGTTGTGATAGCGTTTCCATATTTGTTGTCCACCCTGTATAAATAATTACACCTAAACAAAGTAAAAAAAACAGCTAGTGAGAGTAAGAGTATAATGAGAGTTCCAAATTCCTTGTCGTAGGCTAATCATAAATGGATGGTGAATAGGGTGTTCACAATGGTAAAGTGTACAGAGTGCTAGTGGGAAGGCCAATCAAATTCAACACTTCCGAAATAAAACACATAGAACTCATAGTTTATTTATCTTTTGTTAGAAAACTACATATTATAATTCAGTAGGCGCATTTTTAACTTAGTTAGATTTAGTTAAACTTAGTTGTCATTATGAGGAATTTAAAATTATTATTATTATAAAATAAGTTGTATATGGTATTGTATATTTTAAATTATTATAAAGTAAACCATTATTGTACAATTGATCGATTTCTCTGAAACCCACTCTGTGTTTGACAGCAGTGTATTAACACTATTAATTAAATATACCCTTGACCACAAAGGGACTTTGGTAATTGCCTTTGGCTCCACAGCCCCTATAATTACCAAACGTTTTCCTCAAAGATAATTCAACAGTAAGGTTAACCTAATAAACAATTTTAATTAAGACCATAGCTTGTCATTTTCAGACTGGCATTAAACTAAGTTACTCCCTACGGTTTAGGAATGACGGCTTTTGAAAATAATTCACATGTATCATTTATTTTATTATAATAAAACAAAACTCATCTCTAAATATTGTACTGTGTTATATTTTAGATTCACATGTTTGTAGATTGTAGAACATATAACATTGATTCGAGTGTATAGTTAAAATTAATGTTTAGCGTGTACATGTACTCTTAAAATTAATTTTGTGACCCCAGATCTATTGCTTTTAATTTTACAAATATAATGGACCAAAAGCTTTCGCTACATAATTTATTAATAGAGAGTTCAGTATTTAGAAATATACAGACCTTATGTACATTAGCGCTGGATAACTATTTTAGAGCGTTAATTCTTAGAACAGTTATTGTTACTGGAGTCATTTATAGCCACATTAAATGTTTAAAGTTTTCCTTAACACAGTTATTTATTATAAATTCATCATAGCATTATACTGGGAAAGCATGATTAAAATAAAAATATAAACTCTGCTAAATACAACAATAATATAGGTTGGTTTTTTCTTAAAAAAAACTGTAAGTGAAAGAAAATATATTTACCCTATCTAACAGTTTACTAACAAGTTACATTTAGTATGTCAAATACTTCAATAAGCCAGTTTCCGACCGGAATGCCAGTCAGAGCGCTAGTAATTTACTCGGAGAGGCAGCCATCCGCCCGAAAGCCAGTCACGCATCCCAGACGACAGTCAGTGTATAGCTTGCCGTGCTTGCTTTACGTACGGTAATATCTTGACGGTGCTGCAGTACTGTGATAGTTTGTGCAACTACCTTTTCCTTCAGTAACCTTTTTATAGCTATAAAGGTTTTGGTGACATTTGACATTAAAAATATTAAAAGGCTGCCATTTTGAAATGTATTTAGTTAAAATAATGATATTTTACTTACTTTTTTCCTATTTAGCTACATATGTATAATAAATTTGAAATTTCTATCTTGAATAGTTCTTGAGTTATAAAATAATTTGTAAAAAGCACATGAAGATAGACAGACAGTAAATTAGTCACCGTAGACTCATGTTTATATTGTGAAATATGTTTGTCAGTACCTATGATGCAATTTTTGATGAACAGTTCAAGAGAGTTCCGGGAGACACTGTATCTTATTATTTGAATTAAAAAAAAAATAACTTTAACCTAGAGGGATAAATATGTAAACTATATAAGACAACTATATTAAAAATGCCAAGACATGAATAGATAAAAAAATATATATATTGAACATTTACTGTAATACATTTTTTATGTGCGTTAATTTTTATTTCTAAGTACCTCCTAGTTATTTAATAAGTATTTTAAAAAATGTATCATTACAGATAAAGAACCTTAAAAAATATGTTTAAACTATGGTCCACCATAAGAACAACTAAGGCCAAATATATTTTATAACAATAAATATGAATTGTGGTAAGCAATGAACAGTATAAGGCTATGTCTGATGCACCCTAATTAAAAACAATACAGGGTTTTTAAATTAAAAAAAAATAGCTTAAACTACAAATAATGAAGTAAATTTTAATTTATATAAATTATATAAATATAAAATATAATATAAAAAGTTAATTCGATAAATACTGATAAACGTTATTAAATTAGTAATCGATTCAAATATACGTCTGAAAAGCAAATACTAACAAAGGTAAGGCTTTTCAGGCAAATACTAACAAAGGTAAGGCACTTCTGTTAGCAAGGTGGTTTAAATATTCTTTTGTGAACTTTAATCATATGATTTTTGTAGCTTGTTAATTAGTTAATATACAACATACATATATTTATTCTCAAATAATATTTTTTTAATATACTTTTTGTAATAAGATATTAATATAAAGTTTTTTTAAAAACTTCTAACGTATTGGTGAATATTTTTTTTTAAGAGAAAGAAATGAATACGTCAAATAATCAAAATGTATTACCTTGTAAAGGCCTACAAATATAAATAAAAAGGTAATAAGAGATTTCCTGTGTAAAATACGTAAGATTGTACGTGTGAAATATAAATTGTGTCTAAAAGAAAATCAAATACTACATTTAAAACTAATTCAGAAATAACATAGGAAGTGATTATTAGTGAGGGATTTTAGAAATGTTAAAATAGTTAAGATTAATAAAAATAACAAATAATTGTAACAGACTTAAATTCTTTTCGTATTTATGTTAAGTATTTACTTAACGTTAAAACTTAAATTTGACTCATATCTATGAAGTCTTAAGATATATGCTATGTCTTAAGATAATTTATGTCTTAATATATTCTGTATGTTATATAGTATAGTCTTTATATATTTTACACTTCAGTTTTAGTATATTTTAAAACTTAATTGTAAAAAAATTTCGAATACCCTATAGAAACCATCAACGAATAGTTTAATTGAGTAACTTTACGAATCATAAAAAAGTTTTTTAACTATTCACAACTGATACAAAATGAATGATCAGTTTAGCTTTTGTATGAAACAAGAAAGGTTTTATATTTACTAGTCTTCAGTTTTCAAGGACACATTTCAAAATATGTCAGTACTAAAACTATAGAAATACTGCATCCGTCGTAAAAGTTATTTTTACAGTAAACATTGTCTCAAGTGTCCGCTTTAAAATATGTTTGGAAAAGTTGTACATGTTCAGTACTAAATTGAACATTCTTCATAGTCAAAATCAAATTATATTTTCACAAAACTAGGGAGTAACTAGGTTTTTAGTAGTTGGATGAGTCTTAAAATGTGCAACGTTTATATATATATATATATATATGTGTGTGTGTGTGTGTGTGTGTGTGTGTGTGTGTGTGTGTGTGTGTGTGTGTGTGTGTGTGTGTGTCTAGGAAAATACATAACAGCATACATTAATGAAACTCTTTTATTTTATTGGAAAAGGAAGTACGTTTAAAAAAAAAAATTTTAATATTCAAGGGCAAAGTATGTTTTCCACATAGACGTCATGATACATCTTAAAAATGGTAACAGGCATTGTTCTATGCATGAGTAGTATTTTTGACTAATTAAAATAGTTCTTAAAAATTAAGTACTGAATAAAATATCACAGTCTGAAAATAAGCTTCAAAACCTGTTGCCAGAAAAACGTGTTAATCTTCAAATATAATTGCAGAATTTAAATTTACCATCGTAAAGGTTCAGCCATCTGTAAATTCCACTTAAAATGTATTTATATTGTATTAGTATATGTTTTAAACTCTTGGATACTTGTATTTAATAATTCAACCAATATGACATTATATTATAAATAATTTTTAAAAGTACTGAAATTCAGTAGATTTTAATTTAATTAATTGACAATCGATCACTTATGATAGTAAACAAATTTTAAAATTGTATATCAAATATTCAACAGACAATGTTTATCAACTAAAACCTTAATAAACCTTCAGAGGTGTACCTAACTGTACTTCTAACAACACTGACCTAATAAAAAGCAAATATAAAAGATAACATGTTTATAACATTATCGCTCAGAACACTTCACGATGCAAATGATCTTTGTTTCCTCTGTTTGCATTTCTGATATATATTCCCAAGTGTTGAATATATAATAGCAACAAAGAGCCATCATTATATAAGACCATAATCGTAAGACTAGTACTTTTTCTTTAGTTATCATTGCTTTAACTGTACATCATACTAAGAATGGTAACAATATTACAAATACATTGATAAAGTTTCATAAAATTACATTTTTAATTATTTCTTAATTGATTGTTTTATTCTTTACATCTATATTTTAGAACGATTCACAGATATGAACAACTTTTGTAATATTTTTCATCCAAGAGATCTCCTATAACTCCAGTTTACTCCAATTTCTAGCGATGCAATTATTTATATTTTAATTTGAATAATTCCAGTAAAAATTTTTATTTATAAAATAGCTATTATTCATATAAAATATCAACTAATTCTTACAGTTTGAGCATCTAGAAAAAATGTATATTTAAGTATTCTGATGTACTATTATATTATACTAAGGTTCAATTTGTTATGGTCATATGTTAAATTAATGTAATGCTAATATTTTATTATAGTGATTATATATACTTTTGATCATTATTTCATTTATATGCTTAATCATTAAGTAGCTCATTATTGTCACAGTTAAATTTCCTATAGCAGATATTTAATAATATTTTACATGAGAACTGTATGACACAACAAACATTCAATCTCTTATCAACAAACATTGTGGTTGTCCATTACTGTAGATTTATAAAACAACAAACATTCAATCTCTTATCAACAAACATGGTGGTTGTCCATTACTGTAGATTTATAAGACAACAAACATTCGGTCTCTTATCAACAAACATGGTGGTTGTCAATTACTTATCAACAAACATGGTGGTTGTCCATTACTGTAGATTTATAAAACAACAAACATTCGGTCTCTTATCAACTAAGATGGTGGTTGTCCATTACTTATCAACAAACATGGTGGTTGTCCATTACTGTAGATTTATAAAACAACAAACATTCGATCTCTTATCAACAAACATGGTGGTTGTCCATTACTGTAGATTTATAAAACAACAAACATTCGATCTCTTATCAACAAACATGGTGGTTGTCCATTACTGTAGATTTATAAAACAACAAACATTCGATCTCTTATCAACAAACATGCTGGTTGTCCATTACTGTAGATTTATAAAACAACAAACATTCGATCTCTTATCAACAAACATGGTGGTTGTCCATTACTGTAGATTTATAAAACAACAAACATTCGATCTCTTATCAACAAACATGGTGGTTGTCCATTACTGTAGATTTATAAAACAACAAACATTCGATCTCTTATCAACAAACATGGTGGTTGTCCATTACTGTAGATTTATAAAACAACAAACATTCGATCTCTTATCAACAAACATGGTGGTTGTTCATGACTGTAGATTTTTAAAACAACAAACATTCGATCTCTTATCAACAAACATGGTGGTTGTCCATTACTGTAGATTTATAAAACAACAAATATTCGATCTCTTGTCAACAAACATGGTGGTTGTCCATTACTGTAGATTTATAAAACAACAAACATTCGATCTCTTATCAACAAACATGGTGGTTGTCCATTACTGTAGATTTATAAAACAACAAACATTCGATCTCTTATCAACAAACATGGTGGTTGTCCATTACTGTAGATTTATAAAACAACAAACATTCGATCTCTTATCAACAAACATGGTGGTTGTCCATTACTGTAGATTTATAAAACAACAAACATTCGATCTCTTATCAACAAACAAGGTGGTTGTCCATTACTGTAGATTTATAAAACAACAAACATTCGATCTCTTATCAACAAACATGGTGGTTGTTCATGACTGTAGATTTTTAAAACAACAAACATTCGATCTCTTATCAACAAACATGGTGGTTGTCCATTACTGTAGATTTATAAAACAACAAACATTCGATCTCTTATCAACAAACTGGTGGTTGTCCATTACTGTAGATCTATAAAACAACAAACATTCGATCTATTATCAACAAACATGGTGGTTGTCCATTACTGTAGATTTATAAATCTTTTACTAAGAAATGTTATACATATATATACTTTTTCTAATTATTTGTTATCATGAAAAAGTACTCAACTAAACATCAATCAAATTAGGAGCATAATAAATGTGTCATTAAGGATTTAATAGATGCTACTAGCGACAACAAACAAATATCTTTTGAGACTTTAAATATTGATAATTTAAAATACAATTCACAGAAATTATCTCACAGCATAATTGTTACCCAACACTTTTAGATGTATTGCAACATAAAATAGTCTTATAGTAACTTAAGGACATTGTGTTTATACAAAGAGTATTCGATTGGATTAGTTTTTAAATTCTGAATTCCATCAGTATCTGATCAAATATTCAGTCATAAAAAAGATGTTATGAAATAGAGTCATCGATCCTTTGATAATAAAAACAATACAGAAACACGTTAATCTTTTTATAATTTTTGTTATACGAAAAAAGAGTTATTCGCGAGAATTTGTACCATAAAATACAACAAAAAAATAAGAGGCTTTTAATAAGTAGGAAAGAGAACACACATTATTATTTCAATATGTACTAGGTAAAACAAACTATAAACATTTTAATACAAAAAATGTTTAGTAACTTGTTAATTTCTAGTTCGAAAATAAAACTATTCACTATGTATGAACATTTTATTTTTTATTTCCAAAATTTAACGTAAAAGAACGTACATTTTTATGAACTGTACAGAAAAACCTAAGTTGGTAAAATTACTTGGTTAACTTTGACGAGATTGAAATAGCATATAAATTGTACTAAATACAACAATATTACAAACTTAGTATCAACTGAACATTCCAATTGAATGAAATTTAAAATTGCGCTAAACTTTAAATATTGGTTTGTACCAGTAATTATTATACAATAACAGTATTATGAGCAAATAAATAAAAAAACGTTACGTTTAACGTTAACGATCATCATCATCATCATCATCATCATCATCATGAACTAGGTACCACATGAATACCAGTTACGATAGACTAGAACGCACTATATTTTTACAAGTTCTAGACTTTGAGTCAATCAAAGCAATCGTCACGAGATGTAATAAACATCTACTGGTAGTGTTTAAAAATGTATCTATTACATTAGACGTTAAAGTGAGTGAAGCGAACATAGGCAGTACATGGTATCTACAATAGATTAGCCTGATGATGGCCCACTGAATCGAGTCCGAAACGTTGGTAAATTCCCCTGTTTGTTGTATATCTCTCTGTCAAAAATTATCTTACAAAGACACATAATTTTAAATAATTTGCTTGACCGTGGGATTTTAGAAATTAATTATATTTAATTAGGTTTTCAGGGGATATCAATTATTGAAAATTATATTTACGAAAAAACTTTACAGCTACTACTAAAACCTGTGATTTGGAATTAAATAACATCGTGCTGATAATACTTTTTTGGAGCAAAGAGCTCTTATAGCAAGCTACAAAACAGTAGTAAATATAGATACAGTATGAAAGAGTTATTTTTAACTACTCACGTGTAGATTATCAAAGTAAAAATATCAACATCAATTCAGCACATCCAATACACTTTGATATATAATGAAACACACCCACTGGCATGTGGATATAACAATCCATTCCTCAAACGCCATTAATAACAGAGGTACATGTGACTGTGTACAGGAAACCGAATGTTTAGTTTTATTTTTATAAATGATTGAACATTTATTGCAGGAATGGTTTTTTTTGCTTACTTAAAAATATTTAAATAAAACCTATATCAAAACTATAGTAGGATATTATGTTTTCATAAATTTAATATATTTATAAACATATAAAGGAAATTTTTCAGCTTGAGGGAATTAAAAAAAAACACATAAATATTATAATATAAAAGAAAACAAGATAAAAAAAACTAAATATTGAATTGTAAAAAATTTTGCTTCCTTGAAAAAAAAAAAAAAAAAAAAAAAAAAAAAAAAAACACACACATACAGATTAGAAGCTCTTAAATCTATTAATTTAGTTTCAACATTTCTAAATTTCAACAATGCAGTAATTATATTTATTCTAAACTTAACAAATTTTTTCCTTTTATTGCTATATTAAATATTATGCATTGAATAAATCAGAAAGTGCCGTTTATAAAATAGCTCAATTTGTGTTAACTACAGTCTTGATTTATCACACAACATTATCGGTAATGAAAATTGGTCAGCCAACTTACATTGGTTTACATGTATTCAATACAGCCTTACATAAATGTGCCTTTAGTGATTATCTTTCAATCTGCTTTACTTTTAAAGTTTACGAACTTCACGTTCAAAAACTGCAGGAACAAATTTAATATAAGTATAATTATGAATGTAATAATTTGGTAAATTTAGTATTTTCTTACAAAATTAAATGTATAATAAACAAAAAAGGTTTATTAAATTAATTATTAAAACATTTGTCAGTCCATTGACTGTTTCATAAATTCAAAACTTTCTTGGTGCTACGAGGGTAATCCTAGGACAGTAAAATTGCTACGTTAGATCATTAGGAAAATCATCTTTTACTACAAATCTTAATCCGTTTATTAGCATTTTTATCATTAATTATTTAATTAAGAATCTGGAAACAGTATGGGCCTCCAGTTAATTTTAAATTGTGTGTTTTAAACATTTTGTATCTTACGTTAATGCATTTTTTACATCAGAACAATTAAGTGTTTATTACTTCTAAAAATATCCTGAGAATCGAAGAGAAGGTTATCAAATCTAAATGAAAGTTATGAAATATATGTGATAATTTTTCTTTTTCTCTAGTTCTATTTATTAATATTCAAAACATAATGTAAAATTATTGTATAAAATTTATTTTTAATCTACAAATATATTTCCTTACATCAATGAAATTGGTTGAAGGCAACTTTAACCATCTATATATTTCAATCTACGTAGCAAAAAATTTTACAAGGCGTAACGTGAAGCTGTTATTAGATACACTGTACATTCTAAATTCTCATTTTGTCCATAAGTAAATGCTAACAGATGGATTTTATTACATAAAACAAAATAATAATAAATATAACATTTAAGGATAGCTAACTTAGGTATTATTACCGAAAAGTTATGCTATTTCAATGTTATATTTAATTACGCAAATAATTATTACTAAAGGAATGTTGAAGGTAAGTAATTAATTTACCACCAGGTGAATTAATTACAAATACACAAGATATTTTTTAACAAATTCCTCCCTTACATGTGCTGCCTTCTAACAGTCAACCCACACTTTGCTTAAGTGATTAATGAACACTCAGCTTATTCCACGTAACAAAGAAAACCTATATTAACTCAAATAAATTCCATTATTCATTATTCATCTCTAAGACGCCGATCGTAGAGATATGGGCGAATATGATGAGTGAATGAGTGTGATGAGTGTAGATGAACGAGTGTAGTCATTGTTACTATCTGAGTTCAACTTAGCTCAGAAAGGACTATTTATTAATAGCCCAATAGCCAGGGCAACTATGGGACCTACAGCTTTACGTGGAATCCGAACCACGAGTGTTGGTCTGATTACGGACACTCCAGACTTCTCTAGTAGTGTCTACGTTGATGGCAACCACTGAGCGGACGCCGTGATGGTATTAAGAGATCCGAGCATGGAACCTATCGCCTACAATCTCACAATCACTTTGTCCCCATGTAGCTGTGTTAAAGCACTGCACCACCAGCGCCGACTTATAATTAACCATAATAAATAGTCAACATTAAAAAGTTTTAATTTATCAAAGTTAATTTCACTTTGCTCAAAGCTACAATATATGTACAAAATCCAAATAACATTATGTCAAATTAAATATGGATTTAGGCTGTTTATTTTTTTGTATAGATTTGAAAAGAACAAAAACATACCAAAAACACATTAAAACACGTGTCCTACACAGATATCTTAACAGTATTCAAAACCACACAGACAGTTTTTATTTGACACAACATGTTTTATATTGGAATCTGCATACTAAATAATCAGTTAATCGCCATTTAAAAATGGATGGTGGGAGAAAATGAAGAAAAATTACACATACTTACTTACTAAAGACAAAAAACGTATGATTATTTACTATTAATCAATCATTCATAATATAAGTATACAATAAATTATGTCATTTATATCAACTTTATCTTAGAATCATATTCATAAAATTTTAAATTAATATAGAACACTAGATAAGGTTCCGAAAAATCCAAAAAGGTTCTATCACACACTTCCTCAAATGACCACTACCATGTCTAATGTAGAATGGACCTCCTAAAATAAATAGTAGTTTTAGCCATTTTTCTGGAGTACATTTTTTTTTAGTTTTTTTCAGACTTAAGTCGTCTGTGCTGAGGCAATATCTTCAGACTGCCGAACATTCTTACTACATGACTTATTACTAAGGGTACTTCTTAACACAAATACTAGGCTGTGCATTCCTTCATAAGCCCAAATTGTACGCCAACACAAAACGCATATCGTTTATTACTGTTATTAGAAGTTGTCTGATTTTTTTGTTCGTCAAACTAAAAAGATAACGTATACATTTTTTGCACATAACTTTTTTTGTTATAAGTAAATATATAAGTTAATTTCATGTAGATTTACTTTTAAATAAAATATAAATATTTCAGATTTTTTCGGTAAGTTATCCTTAGTCCCAACTCGTTTTTATGAGAGATAGTGGCTTAAAAAATACTTTTTCTGACAGTTAAAAGCCAAACAATTTGTAACTATTCTATTTATTATATTAAATAAAACTAGAAGTGGTATGAGAATAGAATTTTGTGTCATATATGTTTGTATTTACTTTTAAAATAATATATTTATTACTAATGTGGCAACTATCTGTTTCACTGTATTTAAATTACTCTAATAAGGAACTTTATAAGTTAAAAATCTACTTGTATTATTTTGTTTTAGAACGTGTATTTGTGTATATGTTTGGATAGTTTATTATATTTACAAGCTCTTTAGTGATAATTTTTCTATTTGTAGTTTAATGAAAATTGCTAAAATAAGGGAATAAATCTTACAATTAATTGTTTAGCAAATTATCGTGTAGCTAGGGGTTCCTAAACCAGATGACGTTCCACTTCAAAATGTCAGATGACAAAATATTACAACTGCCTGACGTTTTCTTATTGGATAATATTTGATGGATCCACATCTATTTTATTTTGATTTCCCAACAGAGTTACATCTCATTCATTTTTATTTACGTTTGGTTGGATAGTGCGTAAATTTTAAAGTGATAACAGTATATAAATTTCCTTATTCTTTTTATTTATTCTTTGGATGTAAATCGATTTTACATTGACTACAATTTAATATTTCAACTCACAAAATATTTTGGAAATATAGTTTTCTGAAAAAGTTAAAATAACATTAAATTATATTATAAATATTTTATGCTAAAGGACCGTTTTTTTATATAAACATTTATCTGGACACATCCAAGTATATAAGTAATATTTATTAACCCTGAATCATCCTATAAAATCTGCTAACCATTGTTTTTATACGAAAAGGAAACATATATATGTATTATTAATAAAAAGTCATACATTTTAGTAATACATTATTTGGTAACGATTAAAATAACTACTATAAATAGTGATAAGAAAAAGTTTTTAAATTGTATTTTTTTTTGTTTTATTTTATTTTTTCCCACTGTTGAAGAATAGCAACGATTTATTAAGTATCTCAGAGTATTAAGTTTTCTGCTACAATACGCTTATGTTTATAAACCTGGGAATTGCGCAAATACCTAAATTGTAGATTTACAAAAATTAGAATGTATATAATTATAAATATTTCGTGTAGAACAAGCTGATCAGATACATGTCTAAAAAGTACAATTCTGGGGTAAAAAACACCTTAAAATATTTAGGTATGCTCTTCATTATTGTAACTCACACGTATAAAAGAGTTCTCGTATGGTAATAGGATTTTACTAAAAAATTAGCAAAGCCATAATTTTACAAAGCCACCATTAAGCACTCTATTTTTAAACAAAACTAGTTTTGTAATTTTATACAGTTTTTCTAGGTAAACTTTCAATGAAATCATACATTAAACTCAGTTTATTTATTAAATACAGTAATTTCATTCTTACATCGAAGCGATATATTGGGTATGGCAAATAACAATTTCATGTTAAATTAACGTTTAATATACCAATAACTAGGTGCAAATTGTGTTCACAAATGAATGGCACAATCACTTCATTATATTATTCCAATTATATTTCAATTGACAAGAAGTGAGGCGTGATATTACCACGCAATTGCACACATTTAAATTATTCATTTTGGAATTCCATATATATAAACTAATTGAAATAATAAAAACAATACAATTTTACTGCTACCATATTTTTTCCATTCGCATCTAATAAGTATAATATTATAAACTTTAATAATTGGCTCATACTGTATTTACTCTTTAGTATATTATAATATATTATAGTATTGTAAATAATAAAAATAATACAATTTTACTGCTACCATATTTTTTCTATTCGCATCTAATAAGTATAATATTATAAACTTTAATAATTTTCTCATACTATATTTACTCTTTAGTATGTTATGATAAATTATAGTATTGTATATATCTGTTGTATATTTATTTATTTTATTAATTCCCCATAAGCATATATGGAGCTCTTAAAAACGTGCATCAAAGATGACAATATATTTTTTATTTACATAAATCTAAAAAATAACAACAAAAAGTTTCAGGAATATAAGTCCATTGATCACCTCGCACATGGAATTATAAAATTCACGATCCCAACTAAAAGTTTTAATAACACCTCAAGTTTATTCGATGTATCTCAAGGCTTTATTTTTTAGGTTGTTATTCATTTATTGTTAAGAACACATTTAAAGTTCTAATACATTTTCAACAAACCACTTCAAAAATTAAATATATGTTTTTGTAGAATATGAAAAGCTTCTTTTTTTAGTACGAAAGCCAATCGTAATGTAGCTTTATGTAACGTGTTCAAGTTATGAATGGTCTCGCACTATTAGTGAGGTCACTTAACAATACCATGGTTTACTTTGAGCTATCCGTAATTTCAAGTATATATTTTGCATATCATAATTATTCAAGTTTCGTCGAATTAGTGGAGAAAGTGTCGTTAGATGTAATATGAAAAAATAAGAAGTCTGTAGTAACATTTTTTAACTTATTGTGTCTTAATTCTATAGTGTACGAATATCATTCAGTAATTAAAGTTACACAGCTGACCTAGAGAAAAACAGTTAATTGTTAAAAAAAGGCTTTGCTTAATTTTAAACTATACCCCATAAACATTTATGTAGCCGGCCCAACGGGTTACCAGCTGTAAGGAAATCTTTGCCTCGATGTTGAAGACAGTTTATCATAATTTAAATGACATCCTTGTCATTAATTATTTCCTCATTAAGCCCCCTGCTGTTGACCAAAAATATTAATTTCAGGCAGTACCTCCTAGCCCTTTTAATCAATGGTTTCACAGATTATCAGATATATCACGGTTAAACCTTGCAACAACAGAACGACAATCAACCTCACCTCTGAAATCCACGACGTATCTCTCCCCAGTAGTGCTTAACATTGTTCAAATGAATATCTGAGTAGGTTGTTGACAGGAATAATGTCATCAACTTGAGTTTCAAGAGAAGAGGTTGAAACTTTAAAAAACCTGCCAGAACGGTGTTTATTAGTCATTGGTTCTCGACCACTTTTAAAGTGTTATGTCCACGTATAAACTTGTCCACGGTTAATCCAGCCTTCTACGTAGACTTTGGCTATTCTAGAGTATATATTAGCAGTTTTTTTACATTCAATAAAAAAATAATAATAATTACATAACACTTGTCAACCAATGTATAGTTTTTAAGAAGCTCTGACATCGTTAAATATAATGTTAAGCCCATAAAAGGGCTATTTTTTCCATCATCTGATGACAACACAAACCAGTGATACCAACTTAGTCATATTTGTGTGCTAAACTTATACCACAACCCTCTTTTTTCATACAAAACAGTTTCTCTCATTAATTATTTAATTGCTCTCAGAGTACTAATTAATTAATGTTTATATCTTATTAAAACACAATTAAATTAAAAACGTAGCTTATTTGCGTTTACAATTTTTTTTTTATTTTTCCTCTATGATCATACCAAGTCGTGTTAATCGAATTTTAAATATTTGTGTGACAATCATGCCTTAATCCCAGTTAGTTGCATGTAAAAAGAAACATTGTCCAATGAAGCATAATTTTAACAGTTTTACTTCTGTATTTACAATTACAAGATAGTTATATATTCTTCGCACAATATCAATATATTTGTTTAAAACAAATATATCATCCTTTTCTATTCACATTCATATTTATAAGATTATGTGCCTTAAAAACATATTTTTTAGTAATTGCGTAAAAAATAATACAAAGAATAAAGTATGTGTGGTTTGATGTAATGGTAAAGTGGAAAGATGTAAAAGATGAAAGAATGCCTGTGTTTGCAGTTCTGAGTAAAACCCATTGTTGACTCCAAGGCATAAAATGAAAATTTGACAAGTTGTGTTTTCTTTCAAACAACTCTGAAATAGGATTTTCAGCTACGATGTTATATGTTTTTTTATTTCGATTGTTTTAACGAAAAATTATCGGTTTATTTTCTTAATTATTAATTGTAGATTATTTTTAGAAAAATACTTTTAGTTTCTCCAACTACATAGTTAATTAACATGTGGCAAATATAGTATATATAAGTTATTAAATACATATCAATCTTCCAGACAATTGAAAGTTGAAATATAAAACTGTACATAAGTAAATTCTATATTAATAAGGTTTACAGTAGTGTATTTAAAATTTCTAATCCTAAGTAAGCTGTCTAACTACCGTTTGTAACAGCCAATATATTTTATTCGTTTTGGGAATCATAAAGTACTGTACCAATAAAAGTAGAGTAGGTAACTGCCATTTATCTTAGGGGTCAAACTCCCTTCTAATTATTTACTTCCTTTTCCTTTACATACTTACATTGAGTGCGTGTAAGCAACATAAACACATAGTGCCAGACGACTTTTCGATACATATATTAGGTTATATAGTAGAAGCTTGCCATAAAAACACTAATCACTTCGGCCTCGCAAAATTATATCAACACCAACATTTTTATTTCATAGTTAGCACTAGGTCAACGCCTTTTATGAATGCAACCAATAATATGTTTTTGTTTATGAAATAGCCATTCTAAAACTGCAAAAGCTTGTTTGATAAATATTTATTTGTAGTGCCATAATGGTCCGTAGATTCATCTCTAAGGGTCTAATTTTCCCCACTGATCCCTTGAGTTCACCAATTCTGCAGTTTGTTGTAGTTGACGATTATGTTGGTAAATAGTCAAACCAAGCCATTTTTTGCTGAGATAAGAAAATGGTTCCTAAAGCCTCAATTTCCACTAACTAAAATATATATTTAATTTGTATCAATTTCGAATAAATAAATTTTTCTACATTTTTTTTATTTTATAATATTTGCTCTATGTTCCACAACTGCAGATTTTCCGTATCTTCATTCTTAGTATGCCTTACATGTTCTTTAAGCCTTTTTATAAATTAACCTTTAAGTTTCCCCTATGTAAACAAACCCACAACTACAAGGTATTTCATATACTCCAAGCATAGCTAATGGAGTTTTATATTTTACTGGTCTCAGAAAATTCTTAAATTTATTCGGTGGCTTGTAAATGGTTCTTATATTTTATATATTTAATATTCGGCCTACCTTTTCCGTTGTTCCCTTTATGTAAGGTAGATAAGCCTTGTTTGAGGTACTCTTGTCTTGTATCTATTCTATTTTCTTGTTCTTACCTCTTCAGCCATTTTTCAATAGTATTATTGATTTCTCTAACTGAATATCCATTCTATTTTAACGTTGACTGTATAGTTTACCTTTCTTTCTTATAACTATTTGGGTCCGAAATATTAATGGCACGATTTACCAAAGTGTTTAAAACTGCATTCTTCTGTGCTGGGTGGTGATGGGAAGCAGCATTTAAATATCTATTGGTATGTGTAGGTTTCCGGTAGAACCTACACATGATAAGAAAGAAAGACAAATATTACAGTGAACGTTAAAATAGAATGGGTAGAGAGATCAATAATACTATTAAAAAACAGCTGAAGAGGAAAAGACAAGAAAATAGAATAGATACAAGATAAGAATACCTAAAAAAAGGCCTAAAGAATACCTACCTTACATCAAGGCAACAACGGAAAAGATTGGCAGTATATTAAATAAAGTAAATGTAAAAACATTTTTAAGCCACCGAATAAATTGAAGACTTTGCTGAGGCCAGTTAAAGATAAAATTACTGGAGTATATGAAATACCTTGTAGTTTTGTGTCAATCTACATAGGGTAGACCAAGAGGTTAATTTCCATATGGATTGAAGAACATGTAAGGCATACTAAGAATGAAGATACGGAAAATTCTGCAGTTGCGGAACATAGCGCAAAACTAATCATAGCATTGTATTTGACAAAACTAAAGTCCTTGCCAACATCCCGCATTACTACCCAGGAATAGTAAGGGAAGCTATAGAAATACACAAAAGAAGAACTAATTTTAATAAGGATGAAAGTATATGGCTTCCGAAGATATAGGAACCCATTTGAGTAAATTAAAATAAAATGGCAGAGTCAGCCATGTTGATTTTCTTTGGCCAATGGCCGTAGGTCACGTGTGTTTATCTCCGCCCTTCTCCAGCATACCTACCAAACCAGTCCTCAGCCCACCACCTGTTATAAAAGCTGGAAGGTCCATTAGACGGTTCAGTCTCAGAGATACCACTGAGGATATCACATCACAGTCTGGTTACTTTGTAAATAATGTACATAGCACCTTTCTATATAGACCGGAAAATATAGATTCTAGCTATGACACCGGTCGTTTAAGCCTAAGTTCTAAAATTGCAATGTACAGATTTGACATCTTTAAGAGAATTAGCCACATAAAATAAATAAAATATCCTGATATTAATTGTTTTCGTTCGTAAACAAAACTATCGTCGTCATTGTATGATTATATACGAGCGTCAGCAGTAATTAGTAAACATTAAAACATGTAGAAATAAATAAATATTAATTCATACTGGTGAACTGGACCTTGAAAAGAGGTATTTATCAATCATTATCAATATTCTTTATTATCATTTGACTATTTACAATAGCATTGATATGCGTCATGATATGTAGAAATATGCGTCAAACACAGTAGAAATAAAAAAAGCAGAGTACGCAGTCTCCTTATTTTAGTAAAACTAAAATGTACCCCTATCTGCTAAATACTCTTGGACACTGTAATATTGCTTAGAAACCAAAAATGACGACTTTATTCCTAAATTTCCTAACGTCTGTCTCTGATTGTAAAGGGGTTGGAATAAGAACAATAAGACCCAAAAGTTAGTGTACTGGCTTGAGTCTATAGTGGTCTCATCAAGAGTAATACTGGAAGAGTTTACAGATCCTCTCAGTCTAAAGTCAACAAGAACGGTTTTGTCTGTATTCAAGACCAAATTGTTATCACCCAGCCACTGGAGCAAGGAGTTGCCCTGAATAAAAGAATCAATCTCTAGATTTTCTCCTGTTTCATTACCAAGCACTAGGGAGGTGTCGTCTGCGAACAGGCACAGGTCAGCTCGAGAAACACTATAACATATATCATTGATAAACAATAGAAAAAGTATAGGCTCAAGCACCGATCCTTGGGGGGCTCCAGAGTGCATAAAAAGTTCTTCAGACCTATGGTATGATAAACAGCCATTATCCTTGATGGTAGGGATCTGGACGCATTGTTTCCTGTCAAAAAGGAAAGAAGATAGCCATTGATAAGCATTCCCTCTAACACCAAGATGCTCTAATTTGTTTAGTAGTAGGTTGTGGTTATCCATATCAAAGGCTTTACTGAGATCAAATAAAATTGCGGAGACATATAGGTGGTCATCTAAAGCCTTTAATATGGTCGAAGTAAAGCTGAACATAGCATCGATCGTTGAGGTGTTTTTTTTTTAAATCAAACTGCTTATCAAAAAGAACATTTTTTGGGATTAAGAACGGATGGAAACGGTTGACAAACAGTTTTTCTAAGACCTTGGAGAACGTTGAGATGATGGAAATAGATTGGTAATTATCTCTGATATCTTTGTTTCCCCTTTTTAACATTGGTTTCACAATGGCTGACTTAAGCTGTTTAGGAAACACACCCTGCTCTAAAGATATATTTTCAAGATATTTCAAAGGACAAGCTACAATATGACTGATTTCTGTAAGTAGATTCGATGAAATCTCATCAGGTCCAGCAGAACTACCACTTTTTAACGAGCTGACAACAATAATGATTTCTGTCTCACTAGTTGGGTGCAATAAAAGTGAAGATGTCACTGTCTGACTTGATTGTGTGGTTAAGTGCATGAGGATCATTGGCACAGGACTTGTTAGCTATGTCAGCAAAGTGAGAATTGAACATGCTAGCTACATCACTAGCATTATTGACAATGACACCACCCTCATCCAGAACCTGAATCTTGTTGAACGGCTGCAAAAACTTGTTTGGAATATTTTCATTAATAATATTCCAAATAGCCTTAGATTTTACATCTGCAGTGTTTAGATGAGACACAACTTTCTTAGACTTAGCTGATTTAGTTTATAACCCAACTATGGGACCTATGGACTGTCATGGAATTCAACCCCTGCAAGTAGAATCATGTGTATACATAATGTTGTGCTAAATAACAATAATTTCTCCCTAGTTATATTTCGAACACAACACCAAAGTTACTACCACCACCCAACATGGACACCTCATACATACATGGATTATAGCAGTGTCAATGTCTAACAATTAGCAGATGCCATGTATTATGGGGATAATGCAGAGGAACTGATAACAGAATCTATCTGGATGTAATCTGTCATGAGACGTTGGTATCGAGTAGTTGGCTTAGTACACTTATTACGACGTTTTTAACATGTACATTCAATGAATGTAGAATTTAAGAAATTATGTTATACTACTTTGCCATTCATTTTATGTACTGCTCGACCTATAATCTCATTTAAGATTTTCTTCTGACTCTTTTTGGGCTATCCCCCTGATATAACAGAAAAATAGTAGTTACTTCAAAAAGTATATTAATATGTGCAATAATGATGTGCCATGTTTTATTGCTTAAGCTTTGATTATTCAGAAATTATTAAGCCATTTCATAATATATCTTCCGAAATATATGGTTTTTAGTAAGCAAGATTATATTGTTACTCTTCTGATTAAAGTTTTAATGATTGTTTGCTTTATATTCATTGTTTATAGAAAAGTGGTGTTTTACTATCCAAGCAAAGGCAATGTGATAGAGTCTCTTGAATTTATTTCCGAGCTCATTCACTATTTATACAAACTAGTTGCCTGCGTGGGTTTACTTGGATAACGGTAATTTACCAGAGCTTGGGTTGTGCTAGGGTTAAGTAGAAGTTATCAGTAGTCTAGATCAACAGTCTCTACAGAGACAAACCTAATGTAGACCGACATGACAGCAAGGAATAAATTACAATAAGTAATTTTCTGTTAGTGTCGTGTGTAATTTGAAACTGTTTACCTTCACGTTCACAATGCAAGATGCACCATTGCAAGATTTACCTTACAAAACACAACACTATTACTATTCATATACTAGTTATGAATTTATTTAATAATATAAGTACCTTTTTTTAATTCACCTGATAAAATTGATTTTATATGAAATAGTATAGTTATAGCAATTTCCAGTTTATTTAAGCTTGTATTTCATAATATACTTATATGAATAATTTATAGGTATTTAAAATAAAAGAGTACAGTGTTAAGGATATAAAGCCATGTATTTTGAAAGTTATAATACAGTTTAAAAGATGTATTAAGCAAATAATTTAAATATAATACAACTAGCTGACTGCCCGTGCTTTTCTACGAAGTGGTTCTCTAGGCTTGTGCATTCTTCCTACTACATAAAAAAAATATTGACTTGCAGCATCATACTATAACAGCATTCCATACTACCCGTGCTTTTATGTTCCTGTTTTTTTTTTTTTTTTTTTTTTTTTATCTAAATATAATGTTTAGACTCAGAGGAAATATATCTTAAAAGTCACCATGGCCAGTGTATTCTAGTTTCTGATTTAAATCAGGTGGTTTTCGTATATAATAAAGTTCCATTATCTAGAATCCCCTCCAAGCCTTCAGTGATCAGTGTGTGAATAATATTTTGCTTTTATATATTAAGTTTCACATAATCCGTTATGCTAGTTTGATACTGATGATAGTATTTTGTCTCCATATTAGTAATGAATGAAATTAAAATCTAGTATTAGTTTTAGCATTTAGTGTCTTGTACAGTTTTGTTTTAAACTTTCGCATAAAACGAGTTGTCATTTCTGATCAAACAATTTAAGAAGAAAGGGTGTATATTTTTATAAAGAGTCACTGAGTGTTCTTGTGCCTACCCTATTTGTGTGCAAGGAAGAAATACTATCTTGCTCCAAAATATTGATTAAAGATTTGGTGTATGTGTGTACGTAACTATAATTTGAACATTCACATTTATAAGAAAAACTAATGCACAATTTATAAGATGGCAATATAAAAAAAACCATTTAATATTCTTACGTACAGCCATTTAAGACTGGCTATTAATATTACATGTAATTTAATTATTCTGTAGAACGATCGTCTGATTTAGTTTGGCATATGACATTTTTCGTTTTTAATATTTTGGGCTTTAACATTCTGTTGGAAAGATAATGGGTGGGTGATCTAAGGTGTCTGGATTTTGCGTAGGGGTAGGACATAAAGCAGGTTTTGGCTAATTATAACCCATTGAAAAACTAGTTTAAATATGATATATTTTGTAATAAATTTTATAGAAGCCCTCATAGGTACCTAAAAGGATTATTAAGTGACTGATCATATTGCACCCAGTTGTGTAAACTATTTTACTTTCTATGGCTATTACCATTGGTAATATGAAGTGTGTAAAGAAATCACCATTTGAAATAATATAGTTCAGTTTTCGTTTAATGTAAGAAAAGCATAAATTAATATTATATAGTATTTTAACACGTCTTCAATAATACCTAGATTATAAAAATGTTACAAATAGCGTACAAAATTAGGAATAATTTATTTGTAAAACTTTTTACAACACAAGGACTATTTCATGTATATTGAATCTCAGACTGAAAGAGATAACTTGAAAAATAATTCAATACCTTCCACACACAATACATCACCATTTATGGAGCTTTATCTCCGTTTCAGCAGGTGGGAGATACTCGGTGTATCAATTATTTATGAGTCAACAGTTCATTATTACCAATGGTATAAAACTGATATTCAAACATGTTGGTTTTCATTTTTTATCAACCAAAATACATTCATATTTTAAAAAAATCTGTTTTCGAGCACTTTTCTTCCTTTATAAATATTTTTAATTCAACATGTATTGTCATTTAACATTTAACTATTTATAAAATATAATTTTCCTTGCGTAGGTATAATAATTCTATATCCAGAGTTGGATATTTTTTGGTTTATTTTTTAGTATTGATCTTAAATAGAACGTATATATTTTTTATCGTAGCTACGGAATTATTTTCTATGAGATACATTATTAGAGTAATCAGTTACTACAATATGCAGATAACGCAAATGGATTAAGCCAAAATAATATTCCAAATTATATATATACATACAATTATTTGTTAATTGTAATGAAAATATAATAAATGCGCGTATGTTTAGATTGTTGTTACTGTTAAATGTAAGTACTAGGCTCCATTATTCCATAAAGTTGTTAACATTTGTTTGGCTCCAAATTATTTTTTAATCAACAATATTATCTGTTTAAATGTCATCCATTTAAATCGTAACGACTTTTGATATTTAGCCTTTTGTTTTAAATTTCAGCTCCTTTTTAACTTTATTAAGGTAAATTATTGTTTTTATAGTATAAAAAATTCAGATTCCTCTTAAAAATATTTATTTTACTTACAAGTATATCACTTTTAATGCTTTTAATTTTATAAAAATTTTTATTTAATGTCGTTTTCCCTATGGATTAGATATTAAATAAAATTAAAGAAATATTATTTTTTTTATTATATTGGTGAATTTTAAATGTTATAAACTTATTTAAGAGAACAAACTTAGTTTTATCAACTAAATTCCAAACAATTTCATATTATAAAGTTTGAAAGATATAGTTTAGTAATTATAATTGTATAACACTTTAAGAAAAGAATATTATATTCCTGAAACAATATTTGACTACACTATTATGAAGTTAGGTTAGTGAGTACATATATTTTCTTAAAGCATTCATTCGTAAACTAATTTAGGTAATTATTTGTTTTGCACTAAGTTAATGACATAATTTAAAAACACTTTATTAACATGATCATGTAATAAAAGTGTGTGTACGGTTTAATAATACAATTAATTTAAATTGTTGTAAAACATGAGACTACCAGGGTTTATTTCTGTTTGAAAATTTACAATATTTCAGTCTTCTGGTATAAAATAATATAAATAATTAGTTTTCTTAAAAATAACTACTTATTATTAGAAATAACAATTGTTAACAAGTATTCCTATATAATAGAAAAGGTATGAGAAAATTTAGGTGTCTATTTATCATTGAAAGTTAAAAAACAAACTGTTATAGACAAATTAATAAAAAATATATTATTATATCCTAGGACGTATTCACTCTACCTCAATAGACAATAAACCCTGCCATTAATAAAGTACTGTAAAAAGTAACACAACACTATAATAAACACTAGTTAAGATATTATGTCTTATTATTACCGAGGTCATTTGTAAGACTTATGAAGGTAGTGTCTTATAAAAACTAAACGTTAAAAAAATAAACATTTGATAATAAAAAGGTATGTTGTTAATATATTACAAATATTTTAATATTATCTACGTCTGATGAGGTATTAAAATAATTTTACACACAAACACAAGAAAATTACATGTTTTCATACTCATAATGTTTAAAAAGATATAATTTATAAAAAATCTTCAGGTATTATTTAAATGTTTATAAATTTAAGTCATTACTATTTATTTTTCTTCCTCAAACGCTTACAATTATATTTAAACTCCTAGCCTCTAATAATAATTATGATAATATCACTTGCTAACAAGAAATTTCTACTGTTCCATTATTCTAATATAAATTTGGTTTATCAGGTGAAATTTAGAATTTAGATACACAATTTCAGCTGCGTACAAGCAATAGTAAAATAATTGAACTGATGGGACTTTCTTTGATTTTCTAAAAAAAATATATTATTTATGAAAGCACTTGCAATTTCCCTAAATATAAAAAAACTAAAAAATAATTTGGAGGAAGTTTAGAGGATATTAAAATATTTATAACCACTATACAATTTCATATGATATTTCTATAAAAACGTTTGGTGTATCAAAGAAAACGGAAAACATGTCAAAAATCCGAGAACGAAAATTTAAAATCCTTATTTAAACAAAGTAATGATTTTCCAATAAAACACTACATCTTATTTCGCATTTCCACATGCTCAAAAATAATATACCTATACAAGTTAAACACACAAATTTATCCAGCTATTCTCGTATTACTATGATGGATGAGGAGATAAGTGTGTAAAGAATGACGGATGGGTAGAACCCCATCCCTCTTGAGAGTTGCTGACACTAGGTGTAAGAAGAATCGGTTTTCTGATCTCCTTAATTTGATTTTGCTTCAAACAATTTACTTTTTACAACAATAAGAAAATTGTCTTGATACAGCCCCCAAGAATTAAAATGGGATGAAATTGCAGCAAAGCTGTTAAAAGAGGTGGTGACCTCATCAGACAACCATTAGTGCATCTAGTTATAATTTCATTTTAAGAGGGTAAATTTACTTCCAAACTGAACATTTTTGTTGGTAGACCCCTCCATGAAAAAGGTAGTTTGAAAAACATAACAAATATCGTCAAACTGCTTCAATTTTCATATTGTGAATGGTCCTCAAACAATTGGTTGTGAATAGGCCAATTTATTACAATTATTATTATTTTATAAATAATGAGTTTTCCCTAGTTCATACAGCCTCATTAGAGGGAAGGCAATAAATAGGTGATGCAATGCATCACACAACTTCATTGTAGTCCAAGCCCAAGGCACTAAACTTCAGTGAAAGATCTTTGAGAATGTTCTACTATCTTTCCAATGAATTCAATGCTATTGATCATGGTATTCTGCTAGACAAACTCTACCCATTGGGTATTAGGAGTGTGTCGCTGTCATAGATCACATTTTATCTGAGCGAGAGAAGACATTCTGTCTAAATACTTTATAAAAACTTAGCTGTAGATCCTTAGGTAGTTACACAATGTATCTTTAATTGATTTTGACCCTCAAGTTTCATGATCATATTGATCTGTGCGCAAAAGGTTTAGCTCTGTAATCTACGTTTTGAGAAGTCTTTCTATTTTTGCTGATGTAAGAATACTACAGGCAGCATTACGGAATTCTGATAAATATAGACCTACAAATGATACATACAAATTGAATAATAGATAGGTATACTAATTAAAAACCGATAAACAATTTAATTTTGAATATATAAAATTAATAAAAACCCATGTTTATTCTTTACTAATACATAAAAAATTGCTTAAATATTATTTAAGACAAAAAATTATTTAACATCTACCAGTATATTTACTTCATCATGTTTATAATTGAATTCATGCTTTCATAAACAACAATTTCGAGATGGTAACTATGAACAAGAGAAACAGGTTCAAAATCTGTTATGTGCTCACAATTAATTATTATTATTTTCTTATTGTCTATAAAACTTACTGAACTAAAATATTTAGTCACTGGGCAGTTTACTATGTATATAAGAAACAATTAACGGGTTTTCCGGCTGATATTATTATTTGTTATGTACCTCGTGCATGCAGATAATTGTTCGGTGACGAAGCATCGGTCCGCCGGCCACAACCCGCAATGACCTAACTCGTTAAAGATAACGAGTCAGTTCTAGTGTATTACTTTGACTAGTCACGTGATTTGTTCTGATTCATTTGCCCTCCAATATGCTTGAACTGTACGAATTATTAAAATCAAAATTAAGGTACGTTAATTACTTTTCCATAACTCTAAATGTTTAACGAAAGTAAAGTTTTGGGTAATGAACTGAATTTCAGTATAACCTCCAGTCACGAAATGTGGCGTTGTGCAAAGCCGAGATTCATTGTGAATTTTAGTTACAATCTCTAGTCTATATTTGATTATATTAGACTTAGAATGTTTGTAATATAAGTTAAACATATTATGTGATATGATTAAATGCAAATTAAGGTAATGCATCAATTATATAAATTAAATATTATGAAACAAATGCTGTAATGCTCTTGAAACGTATATCATACGGGATATCTATGTGTCCAATTAAGATTTATTCCACATTGAATAAGATATGCATATGAATTAAATCTGTAAATTAGAATATTCTATAATATAGTATGTTTAGTAAATTATCCTGCTCAACCATTTGGAAAGTAGTTTGAAGAATTCTTTCACAAACCTTAACATTCCTATCTATATTTTAAGTTATAATAATGATAATTTTATTTCAGAAAATACTTGTAAATTTTAGCTACTGTATATTTGTTAACGGTACTAAGTATACAAACGAGAATATGTCAAAAGGTGCTTAAGTGCATTATTAGTTGGTTCACAGCTTTTCGCTCTACAGGATTGTAATTAGTCAAAGACTGCTAAAGTTGTCCCAAATATTCCAAAGTATCAAATTATTCTGATACCAAAGACCACTTTGGTATGTTTGAATTCGATATTGTTCATCATTGAAATGTTTAATAAATTTTAAATAAGAAAAATACCAAATATTATAAATCATATACTGATGAAATGACTCTTAAAGCATCCTTAGCTATTAGTTATACAAAATGCTCATTATTATGATGATAATGATAGTGACAAAGTGCTATTGTAATATGATGTTAAACTTGTTGTAAATACGTCGGCATTTATATAAATCAATCCTTTATCTAATATATTTTGTAAAATAAAATGTCTAAAAAAGCAATCATATTTATATTTAGCATAGTTTAATGTCTGTCTGGGTTTTATTGGCCTACCAAAATATGAATATAAAAGTACTGGAAAATTAAACTTAATATCTTGTTCAATTTTTAAATGTTGGAAAATATTAATGATGCCCTTATATATATTTCAAATTAACGTCTCTATTTCCTTTAATAGCCAAACAATTGGTTTGTACACGGTAATTTACGCCACTGTATTTTATATTTAAAAAACAACGTTTAGTATGATATTAAATGATACTTATTGTATTTTCAATTAAATCATATTTAATATAAAATATTCTAATTCAAATTAACCATTTAATTACTAAATTTACCGTATGATAAAATAATATGCCATACTTATAAAATAAATGAATAATGTAAGTATATTCGTATGACATGAAAAAATATAATAATATGTATTATAATCATTTTTAAAACAGTATTTTCATTCTGACTTCATATTTAGTTTGGATTTCATTCCTAATTTAATAATATACTTAATATTTAATATAATTTAACATTTATTATAGTTAACAACTTATAAGTGAGTATTAGGCATGTTTATACGTTGCAGTATAGGAAATAATGTATTTAGTCGTTGGGTTTTTTAGACTTTTCAAATCAAAGACAATTTTATAATTCAAAATGTTGTACACCAGGAATACGATTCCATAATCAAATGTAAATCGGATTATTTTATTTAAAATTAATAATGTTATCCTTTCTTAAATCATGGTGACCAATAAATATTATACTGTATCATAAAAGAAGAGTTTCATTGGTCTTCCAGAAGATTCTGTTTGATCCAGTCCATATGCATTGATACGTTGGTGTAAACTCCCAGACTATACTTGAGAACTGTCGACCTGTATCTCAACAGCTTAACACTTACTACCCCTGTGACGTAGTGGAGTCCATGGTAGGCGAGGGTGAGTCCTCCACCGCTGTCCCCACGTTGGACCTCTGACCCTGAAATCGTAATATTGAGTGTAGATTTGTCCTTAGCTAATTTAGTAAACTGTTTGAAAATTTAAGGCCGCATAACAAGTTTAAATATAGTTTACTGAGAGAAAAGTTTATTCAATAGTTATAAATATGTTTGAAAGCTGATGCAATTTCATAGTTTAATTAATTTATTTAACGCAAAATGTATTTTGGTAATACAAGCAACACTAAGCATGACTAGGATTTGTTTATTTTCTAGCGAAAACTATGTCAAGGAATGCAAAATATCAGCATAACCGAGACTTGCCAATAGTGTAAATAACATCTTTACGTTGTTTTCACTGTAAATTATAGAATCTAGCTCTGAGAATGGTCATCTAAAACCTAAAAACATTAAAGATAGTCTAATACGAAACATTTTATCAAAATGTTTGTTTATTCTGAAAAAAATTTATTTATTTATTTCATTGAAAACATTATTTCCTAAAGAATTTACTATTAAGTACATTCTCCTATGACTGAGTGTTATAAATATGTTACAGATCTATGTAAATTGAAAACTTTAATTACGTTTTAATGAATTAAATCTATTTTAGTAAAGCTTATTTTAGGTTATATTATTTTAAAGACACACCTGTACCATTACCCATACAAAACTTGTCTGATGCTAAGGTATGAAATGGAGATGGGTCCCTTGAAGTTAGGATGTTTAAACATTGATTGAGTTCTATGGCAGTGCCGGTGGTATAGAGTAGGTTTTCACTGAAGTTTGAGCAAGCACGTAAGCATTCCTTTGTAAGACCAAAACCACTTACCTATAAAATAAATATTTGAGCGGTAATGATACTTTGAGGAGTACTTTATCCCTTCAATTTATTTATTATTATTTAAAAGGCAAAGCCTTCACTCACTCATAACTAACTGTCCAACTTCCCATGTAGAGAACTGAAATTTTGTACAATGTTTCATTAGGTCTTAAATAGGACAAATAGAGTATGTTCATCCTAATAAAGTACTCCTAAGGGGTATAAAATGCCCTTACAGACTGTTAGGAGAATAGCATTAGGATAATTTTAGTAAATTAATAACAGCTGTTTTGTAAACAAATAAACATATTTATTTTGTTGTTTGCCATTTATCCTACTGATGCATTAGGAGTTTGAGTTATTACACTTTTACTATATATTTTTTTCTGTATACTTTTACATGTAAAAATGTAAAAAACCTGTTACAATGTAAATAATGATGCTTATAAAGCTGAGAAGGCTATACATATTTATTTATCTCATCATTGGATTTTTAAATTTAATTTTAACAAGGTTGGAAGCCAAGTGCAATGAGTTAGATACTGGAAGTTAAAATACATATTATGACTTTACTAAGTGTAGTTTAACTACTAATATTTGTTGTAACAATTAGTATGCCGAGGCCGAAGGCCGAGTTGTCACGAGCGCAGCGAGTGTTCCCAAGTTTTATACAATTCCGTATTTTACTTTAACTATCTCTCACTCATTCTGACTACAAATAGTTCAAATTAAAGAGTTCATACTTCATTCAATGAAATAATTAAATATCAAAAATGGGTAAATTAATAATAGTAGCATACAACTATTAATTATTTATCTATTCACAATAACATTTAGCGCAACCTAATTATTGAGTTTATATTACCTATTACAAGAGAGCATACGAAAATACGTATACAAATATAGTAATTCTTATTGTCAAATAGGGTAACAAATATATAGTATTTTTGTTTGTATTCTTATTCTTTTACTTAATTTCTATAATAAATATTTTGCAGCTAGCCAATTTTTTATGATATTTTGAATACGAGGCGTACAAATTACAGTTTTAAGTGTTATAGATCCTTGAATATTTTGAAAGTGTAGCTGTTTATTCATAAACATTAAATTTAATTGTTCAGTTAGTTTTTAGAATAATTATAACTTATATTCAGTAGTTATATTTAATATTAATTAATTAGGCCATTGATTCCATTTATTAGAGTATTTTCGATCATAAAAAATTGACGACAATTTATTACTTTAGTTAAAATGTTACGTCATTTTTGTATTCCTCTAGACCAATAACGGTAATGTCAGTGTAGATCAATTCAAAAAACATTTCTACTTTTTCTATCATAAATGTTAAGTGCCGATTTTGTTTGTTTTTACTAAAGTGAACCTTGCCAAATTAGTTCAAATTTAAAATAGTGTTTTTTAATCTGCAAAAAACCAACAATTACCTAGTTTATTTTCTGAAACAGTTTATAGTTTAAAAATTAAACATCACAGTTCATATAGTACATTATTTAATTCAATTAACCTTATAGGATCAACTCCCAAAACTTACATTAATAAGTACACATGACAAGAACTTAAATTTCATAGCCTATTTATGAGTTTTTTTACTGAAATTTGTATAGTGTTTAAGATATAAAAAGTGTATGCTAATTTAAGTACAATCTGAAAATAAGGTGGAAATATATTCAACCAGAAACATTTATTCAGGAAAATAATAGTCAAATCTAACTTACATATCCAGTCAGAGTTCCGTGATCTGGCAACTGGTTGAGGTTGTAGTCTAAGCACGCTGGCATCACGTGACCGGTGACTGACACAGGGGAATCCAAAAACAGTAAGGCAATGTCATTTGCGAAGTTGGTTGATAGCCCCAAGTAAGTATTCCTCACCAGTATTTTCGTCACCTTAATATTAAAGAAATTCATATTTTAAGCACCTTTTAAAGATGCTCTTGCAAATACATAAAAATAATTTCAAATAGGAAACAGAGAAAGTCTGTTTTTCAAGAGCTGACTAGATATTTATATTTAATACAGCCTCTGCATGAAAAACAATAGTGTTACATGTTATGGTATTACGTGTTAAGGCATTGTAGTTCAATCAATTGTAAACAAGTGGAATGAAATAAAACAATTGGTAAATGGATGGATAAATTCTAAAAAGTAAAATAAAAAGTAAAGACATTTTTACGAATAAAATGTATACTATTTACAATCTAGAATACATGCTAAGAATTTAAAAATAGGTTGTTCTATACAAAAAATAAGAAACAAAGTATTATAAATTAATAGAATATATAAGAGGAAAATTTTAAATAAAAATTTGGACACATCTTTTTTTTAGAAAAAAAATATAAAAGCTAAAGTTTATCATGTTTTCTTGGATACAGGTTCAAGCTAATGGATAGTGTGAAAATACAAGTTAGAATGACGTGAAATCTATAAACAGATAATGTGAACATACAAGTTAGAATGACATCAAATCTATAAACGGATAATGTGTACATACAAGTTAAAATGACATCAAATCTATAAACAGATAATGTGAACATACAAGTTAGAATGACATCAAATCTATAAAAATATAGTGTGAACATACAGGTTAGAATGACATCAAATCTATAAACAGATAACGTGAACATACAAGTTAGAATGACATTAAATCTATAAACAGATAATGTGAACATACAACTTAGAATGACATTAAATCTATAAACAGATAATGTGAACATACAAGTTAGAATGACATCATAGGATCATAGGATAATGTGAAGCTATATTATTTATTCATAGATTGAATCGGACAAAATCAGCCCAACAACAACATCAACAAACAACAAACCAACACGGACACAAACAGATGTTAAGATGTTGGCTTCTGCCATGTTTAAAAGAATTATAGTTTGTAACGAAACTTGTCAGCACTATAATTCAAAACAATTATCCACTAACAGACTGAGGACATAGAGCTTCCACTTATAGCCCACTTTTGTACTTTGTAATCCATGGAATAGATATAAACAGTACAGTTTACTAGTAATGGAAATAAATACATCTTTATAGATAAAACTCACGTTATGGTACGTTGCATAAGGCTCTGAAATGTCCCTCGTGAGGCGTGTTTTCCCCAAGGCCACTGTGATCTGTTCAGCTCTTGTTAACGATGGGACACAGGCCACACAGGACGCAGTCACGCAGTGGGCTGCTGTTGAATTAATTAAGACGTAACACTTTCCTCAAGTCAATAGTTATATTTTCCTTAACATTCGTGAAACATTCAATAAACGAAGTCGTGTATAGACAGTGTTATTCATCAAGTAGGATATACTAATTTGAAGAATGAAAAACCATTTTACAAAAATGGTTCAGCTAGTAAATTTAAAAATGTATTTAATTTTGCTATCTTTGACAGGTAAAATTTTCAAAAGGATTTTATTTTATATTGAATAAAACGAAATAATACAGTTAAATTATTGAATAAATTAAATGATAATTGAACTATCTGACGAGTAAGATGATCCAAATGATAAAATGAATATCCTATTTATAACCTTTTGACAAACAAGTAATAACGTATTTGATTTCCTTAAACTTGAATGGTTATAAAAAGTGTATGCAATTATAAATTAAAAAGAACTCGAAATCCCTCATAAATAATAAATTAATAAATTGCGATTATTTATTAATCTTTTCTTTACTATTCATAATATAAACCTTTATGCTGTTGATAGATTTGAAAAGGTTTACCAGTTTTTAAGTTTGTTTTACATTCCTAACTTTTTAGACAAAAACATATATTTAAATGTTTTTTTCGATTGAACTATACAATATACTAGTGTTTGTCATCGGTTACACATACACTGCAAACTTTAACGCAAAATAAATTCTTCTCAATACAGTAAAATAATTGAGTAAAATATTATTGTTTTAGTTTCTACAAGTAACAATATATTCACTTATTCTTTTTTACATTAGATTATCAAACAAGAATCGAAGTATAGTGTGAGTTTACTTTAACCAGTAAAATGGCTCTTCATTAATTTGACAATAACGATCTTAAGTGCCTGAAAGTTGACAAGAGTACCTGTTAATACTACTCGTGATGATATCAGAGTGCCGCCACAAATGAGATCCTCCTTGGTATTGTTATAGAGTACTGCATGCCAAGGGAAGTTCCCAGAGTACGATATTTGTCCGTTGACAATAGTCGGTTCTTGAATAAGACTTGTCAGACTGGACTGTCCACATACTGAAAGAATTTGACACAGTTCATTACACGTATTAATTGAGGGCTTGTTTTGTATAATGGAACAAAACCAATTAATTTTAGATAGGTTTTTTATTGTATTTACTGAATGGCGTTTCCAAAGATTTCAGTAGCAAATAACACTTTTTTGGCCCTTCTTCTGTTAGAAAGATAAGACTCATGTAAGGTCAACTTTCTTCTAGAGGGTGTCAGGAGCAGCTTTGTACTTGTATTTAATACAATTTTTTTTTCATTGTCAAGGTTGCTTCTACAGGGACAGCTGGATAAAGCAAGGTGGGATGATAGAGGTCTTATCAGGCCGGATGAACATGAATTTCACTTGCAAGGCACTATGCCTAGCATTTGGGTATGATTTTCTGTTGTATTTAAAACTGTACAACTTTTATATACATTTTTTGGTAAAGTGTAATGCAATTAATTGATCGATGACAGTAAAAAAATCTTAATTGAATTATTTCAGTTAAAAGTTTTAGGAAAGTAAAGCAGCATACCTGGTAAATGTCGGATTGATAAGGTTTTGGATGACCTATTTTCTACCATTAAATCACAAAGTCACTTTACTAGTTGATATGGTAGTAATAACATTGTAATGTTCAATTATTGTATGTCTCACATTATTGTAATGTTCAATTATTGTATGTTCAAGCTGTATGTCTCGCAATGTATTATGCACTATTTCCAGAAGTTCAGTATGATCTAAACGCGTGTGAAAAATAATAGTATGAACATTATACGTACATATCCCTTCTTTTTCATAAATGAAACTTGATAATATTATTAGATCAATTAATTATAACTATAAAATATTTACGTTGTAGATATTGTATAGAACAGGGATCTTGCCAATTATTGTAGCTAAAATGTTTGTCATGGTAGATAGAAAGCTAAGAAACAATAACATAATCGCTTTATTCAGCGGTAAATCCTGATAATTTCAATAATAATAAAAAATTAAAAAATATCTTTTTTAGGAAATATGGTAATGTGGGTAATCAAATTGTGCGTAATTTTCCCTAACAAATAATATAAGAGTATCATGAATTTCATAATCAAACCGTTACCAAGCACGTGAGTGCAGGGAATATTCCAGTAACAGCAAGGTTTGGTTTGTTAGAACACGACTAGGTTTAGTACTGAGAGGTTAGGTTAAGATATAGATTCGAGTTTTTAAGGTTAGGTAGGTAGACCAAAGTTAACTTTGCCTAATATAACCAAACCGAACATAACAGAAACAAACCTGGCATATTAACCTAACCTAACTGAACTTAACATAACCTAACCCATCAGTACACAATCTAACCCTATCCTAACAGACGTAGTCTACTGAAATCGACACATTTTCAGCCTAAGTTTACCTACCTAACCTTAAAATTACTAAGCTAACCTATCAATACCAAACCTAGTTTTATTCTAACAAAATGGCCTTTAAACTTACTGTTACAGGCAAATTCCCGGCACTAAGGCGCTTATTATTAGTTTTACAGTAAACATCTCACTATATTTGTGATCAGGGCAACATTCCGCTCATTTTGAGTGCTGACATTACTATATTTACGAAAAACAATATTTTTAAAATTTTCCTCATTTTCGCAATTATTTCAGCTTTTTCCTGAAAAAAAAAACTATCTCATTCTTGTGTTTTTTAGTTATATATATACTATGAAAATAATCACAGCCAAAAACTCAAAAAGGCCCCTGTTCTATATAATTAGGCTAACATGATAATAATAATATTAACAACATAAGTTAATCCTTGATAATATGTTTACTTTGTTCTCATACCTATAAACTATTCTACATTACCTACCATAACACATGACTCCATCTCTAGCCTTGGCTTTGGTATGAGAGCAGACGCAGTTATCCCCTGAAATTACAACCTCACATAGTTCTGGGCAATCTGTTCTATCACATATATACTTCCCGTCTTTCTTTCGTCTTTGAAGTCTTGCGTCCAGAATCCTGATTGATGATAAATCTGACTAAAACATATTTACACTTCACTTAAGTAGTATACTGGTAGTAGTATATGTGAACGTCACACAACACACATGTATTACAATATAAGCACAAATATTATAGTGATCGATTTCGGTGAACCACACTCACCCTCCTGACACTAGAGGGATTCACAAAAGAAGTGACGTTCACTTTGTCTTACATATGTACAAATACGTGTTACGCTAATTAAAAAAACTATTTATAGTATTGTATACTAAAACTTAACTTTTAGCCTACCTACTAAAGGGAGACTAAATTATTTGAGAGGGAAATTGGGGGGGGGAACTAAACTCTTTTTTAATTAGATTGTATCTACCTGGTAAATTTGGAGGGGGAACTAAACTCTTTTTTAATTAGATTGTATCTACCTGGTAAATTTGGAGGGGGAACTAAACTCTTTTTTAATTAGATTGTATCTACCTGGTAAATTTGGAGGAGGAACTAAACTCTTTTTTAATTAGATTGTATCTACCTGGTAAATTTGGAGGGGGAACTAAACTCTTTTTTAATTAGATTGTATCTACCTGGTAAATTTAGAGGGGGAACTAAACTCTTTTTTAATTAGATTGTATCTACCTGGTAAATTTGGAGGGGGAACTAAACTCTTTTAACAATTAGATTGTATTTACCTGGTAAATTTGGAGGGGGAACTAAACTCTTTTAACAATTAGATTGTATCTACCTGGTAAATTTGGAGGGGGAACTAAACTCTTTTTTAATTAGATTGTATCTACCTGGTAAATTTGGAGGGGGAACTAAACTCTTTTAACAATTAGATTGTATTTACCTGGTAAATTTGGAGGGGGAACTAAACTCTTTTAACAATTAGATTGTATCTACCTGGTAAATTTGGAGGGGGAACTAAACTCTTTTTTAATTAGATTGTATCTACCTGGTAAATTTGGAGGGGGAACTAAACTCTTTTAACAATTAGATTGTATTTACCTGGTAAATTTGGAGGGGGAACTAAACTCTTTTAACAATTAGATTGTATTTACCTGGTAAATTTGGAGGGGGAACTAAACTCTTTTAACAATTGGATTGTATCTACCTGGTAAATTTCAGGCTATAAAGGTTTGAAATTGTAAATTATTTCTGAAAATGTATTAAGCTGGCTTTTAATTATATCATCACTAATCTGAAAACGTTATTCCATGGCTTGATTTGACTATAAAGGCTCTGTTCGATTAGAATTTGTAATTAGAATTTGTAATAACAAACTGGAGCATCCGTTTGTATAATTACTGTAGAATTTTAAAATGTCACCAAACAGTTTAAGGTGTCAGGCATGGAACATGAGGTAAAAATGAGGCTTGGCTTTACCTCATGACGATCTCATTTATTAAATTATTTTGTCTTGACTAAATAATTTTATCGGTACTTTTTATGTTAAGGAAAACGCAGAGATCAATTGTCAAAGGAAAAGGTGATTAGCCTTATATAAAAAATACTAATGATAAAATAATAATGAAACATTCCAATACATTTACTAATGTTTTCCAATACATTTACTAAATATTTATAATGTTTTTTGGAAGAGTCTTCCTTCACTTCCACAACACTTAGATTTACTTAAATTGAGTATTATTTTATTTTTACTTACTCCCAAATCATGGTGATAAACATTTGTGACTTCAAGTGGTGACACACTTTGATTGAGTGATGCTTCATCGATAACATTTATTTTAGAACTGGTAAGATATACAGTGTTTTCAAAGAAAGCCAAATCAATTGGTGAATATGGAAGTTGAAATTGACTAATAAGTTTTCCCTCGTAGTCGTAAGTATACAGGACGTCGTTTGCCACTACAATTAACTTCTCTTCGTTGACATTCAGAATTAACTTCATCTGGCGTTCTGGTTTTAGCTTTGCTATAAGTTTTTGACTTTGTCCACTTAGGTCTGATCTGATTATAATGAATGAGTTATCGGGAGAAAATCGTCTCACTGATACAAACAGCAGCCTGTAGATAAATAATCAATATTTTTACTCAAATATGTAGTATATTGTGTATTTTATACACTTTTAAGGATATAAATATTTAATACTAACCATTCTGTTTTGCTGGGATTTACGTGATCTTTCCACGTACGTTTCGTAAATAACATACTTGTACTAATTTTAAATGAACGTTGTATTGCTTTCCAAATAAAATACAAATGATATGAAAAAAATATGTACTATGGGCAAATAAGCGGTGTATAAATTTTGAAATCTACCCCTTCGACATAACACCATATTGTTTAGGATAATTAATAAAATAGTTGAAGAGTAAAAGACTGCTATCACGAATAAATTTAAAGTATATATATATATATATATATATATATATATATATATATAATGTCCATTACTTTATTTATAACTACTATTTTACAAACATACTAAAATTCCATGTGTGTTTCTAACATACCATTAAAACTAATTTGTTATACAAATATATTGATAATTATTCCAGTTTTTACTCTAATATACAAGGAGAAAACAATATGGAAATGATTTCACAAATTTTGAATAACTTCACTTGTAAACGTGAAATCTCGTACATGATCATGGTTACAAGGAACATACTTTTTTACGCCATTGGTGACATTTAATCTTTTTCGGGGGACGGCCCGCGATGAGTTGAACGAAAATCTTCAATTTAAAGTTTGGTACTAAAAGAAATGTCTATTCAAGAAAAATTAATTGTCGCAAATTAGACATCGAAAGGTTTATCCTTTCCAGAGTAGTGGTAATTTGAATTAAAAAGTAACTAATTTTAACAATTTCTCAGTTTTTAACGGTTTTCAGTAAAATATTCTGATTAAAAATTATACTTTATGGAACACAATTATTAAAAAAAATTAATTAACAAACTATCTATGGAAAAAACGTAGTTGAAAAAGCGTTTCTTTACTTCTTAATTATATACAAAATTTAACCAATGAGTGCTTAAATTGTATTATAATAATGTAATGTTATTGGAAAGAACATACCGTTTATAATACAAAAAGCCAATAGTGTATCGGTGTGAGAGTAGATATAAAAGTTATATATATCTAATAACAATTAGATTGTTTCTATATATAACATCTTTATAATACATATTTACGTGTCCTAATAAAATAACTAAATAAATATATTTTATTTTACTCTTTATTATTACGTTATCCAGAGTAAATGAAGTTGAAAACTTCTCTGATAGGTAATCACATGCTCTAAACTCAATATTTATACATTTTTCTACAACTTATTGGATATAAAAATGTCTTGGAAACTCTCGCTCAATGCATCATATACAGACATGTACTTAGAACTAATTATACATTACTGAACTATTTAAACTAGTACTTTACCTTCTGTAGGGGTCTACTTTTACGGAGTGAAATTCCACCCCATACTCCGTGGTTCCAGTATTTACCACAGCATCCCTCTGAGAGATAACCTCATCCAGTGGAATATGACTGTTTGACTTTAGAGTAGAACCTGATAACAGTTTGTCCTCCGTAATCATGTAGAACCTATTATTGATCCAATCCACAGTGAAGTATTTCATTCCATACTCACCGTATAGAGCATTTGTATTTATTATCTGTGATGACAAGTTAAATGGTGACCTTAAAACATATACCAAAATAAGTAAAT
>JAQJVL010000568.1:425349-457849 GCA_035578905.1 Stictocephala bisonia | reverse complement strand
CATAGAAATCCTAGTTACAGTAAAACAATGGTACTTACACAAAAATGAATAATTTTAGTTTTAAAAAGTGCAGATGTGAAGTCCTTCACAGGTCAAACAAATACTTATAAATGGTCCCAAAAATTGTCTTATTAAACTAAGATATACATATTTCACTTTTACTACAAAATACGTAGATGCAATCAAAACACGAAAAAAAAACGGTTCATATTAAAATAAATAACAATAATTACCAGTTTTAGGGGTGAAAGTGTTTACTGCTGCTATATCACTACACAAAAATCGTTAATTACTAGATTAATATCCACTTTCGAACAGAATATAACATGAATAATCCATCGGTATTTTAGATAAAGGAAGTGCTGAGGAAGGTCTTGGCGGGAGATAATCCATTGCCAGATCAGCGGCTATTAGTCACTGACTTTGGGGTTTACCTGCTTAGCCTGATAAAACAAATTTACTACACGTTTATCTTATAAATTATTATTTATTCAATACTATGTACAAAGTCAAAATTTTAATGGGGACATTTTCATTATATAAACATTTTAGTGATGCAAGAACCATATGACATCCAAACGAAAAATGTGTTTATCCGAGATTCTATTGAAATCAATTTTATTACTTGATAATTTATACTTGATACTTGATACAAACTTGATACTTTAATACAAGACAATATTATTACTTCTGGTTGAATTTTTTTTTTTTAATTTTTTACAATTAAAGGAAAAACAACAAAATTCATGTATCCAAAAAATTTTCCTTTTCGATATGGTAAAAACAATCAACATTATAGTTACGAATCGTTGAAAACAAAATTATGTTATTATCATTTGCAATTACAAATCGTACCAGCAGTTTGTTTAGTGCTGTAGTTGCAATTTGATAGAAAATGTATGTTAATTGATCTTCAGTTATGTGTACAATTGATTACTTAAAATGTATATTTATCAATATATTTAATAAAAACTATTTAATATTAACTTAATTTTTTAACAACCTTAATAAAAATCTTTCTTAAAATCAACAACTGGATAAACTAAACCATTCAATAGAAAATTTTTTTTCTAAATTATTTTGCGATTTTAACTGTAGTTTTTATAAAAGTAGTTTTTATCTTATCTTACATATTGTAACTATACAACTTCGAAGTAAATAACATTCTGTCAACATTATTCCAATTATTACTTTTTATATAATAAATAACGATTTTAAATTAATTTAAATTCAAGAACAAACTATTTTGAATTGTGGGTTAGTATAATGAATCCATTGTATATGTTGTACGTGAGCGATAATCCTATAAAATAATAGTAAATGTAATGTTGAAAATTAATCGTGTACTTTGCTATATGTTTAGTACTTTTATAGTTACAGCTGTTATGGCTACATGTAGACGTAATTCATTATTATAATATTTCATAGTACCAAGTATTAAGTGACTTAACTGTATATAGAAATGTTTTCTAAACCGAACATGTTTGGTCGAATGCCGTTCCACTCCCAGTGTGGCATACATGTTTTAATTTCACCTTTCAGTGATTCCTCGCCAAAGCTGACATCCATTCTTTATTGAAACGTCCAGGTATCGTATGACATACTCTCCAGTGGTTAGTAAATATTTGACTTTTGTAATACCCTTTCTACCGGTAAATTTTTGAAAAATAAATACACAGTTTAGTACTAATTATTAATTCCAACATAACTATATCTTATAAATACTCAAATACTTTATTCTGGTATATTTATATAAAAGTGATTGCAAAAAATATAATATAAATAAAGTCACATTAATATTTAATATTAACATGTGTTTTTCTGTCATTATTCTATAGCTTTAAATTATTAAGTATAATGGAATAATTTAAACAACCCCCCCCCCTAAATGAAAACTAAACAGCAGTTTCTAAACCAAGACTATAAATGCTTGGATGTAGACTAAAGTTTTTGTCCATTCTCTTGTAATATCTTTTGAGTAACAGTTTGTTTTTCAATAGTCATTTTTCCATACATCAATACAGAATGGCAGATTATCGACATGGACGAGTTCGTTGACATATATTTTATGTTGAAGTTTTGATATCAGTTACATTCAGAAATGTCACTAATTTTTTGTTTTATTTGATAGTTTAAACAAATATAAGTAAAAAACACGTATTTTACTGAAGACATTACGTACTTGCCTTACTTTAAAGACTTAAGGTAAAAATAAGTAAACAGGTATTTAGGCCTACTTTGATTAATTCTGAATAGGCCGGTTTAAATACAATATTCAGTGAGGACATTGTCTGGCTAAGTGGATTTTTTGCTTATTATTTATTTTTAATAACACACAGCAATGTAAGTGAAAACAATTTCACATTTTGTAACTGTTATTCCTGTCAGGCGATTCTGAATCTAAATGTGTCAATGTACTACATTTTGTTTAAGATAATAATTTTTTATGTTTGTTACTATAACAAAAGGACAGTTTTACAGTAAACAGTGTAAAAAATTTTTACATGTTTGGTTTATGGGGTTTAATAGGGAAAATTAACCGTAATTTAAAACTGGATACATCTCAAGTTTTACCTGCAAAAATTCACAATCAAGGTGTCATTTTGTAGGGCATATAATCTGCTAAAAATGTGGGTGAGGGACGTTTTTAAAATTTTTTAATAAATAAGTTATAAATCAATTTAACGAATTATTTTAAAAAAATAATTTAAATTTCTAATATAATTATATATATATATATATATATATATATATATAGTAAAGCTCTCTTAAGCTTTTTGATACTCTACTAAGGAATGCTTGAAAGAAATGTCAACTGTGTTATTTCAAATAATTCCAGAGATATATCCATTTAAGTGATTTAGATACACGGAAAATCAAACTGTCGAGAATCGCACGTGGGAAAACCTGTATGTTATTTTGTTGTTATTCTCCTGGCATAAACAATAAACCTATTTTTAGAGGCTAAAGTAAGTTTTAATTTTATTTTGTACTATAAAAGAATTACTCACCATCAAGATAATGGTAACATTGTTGTCAGGTTACAATGATTGTTAGTGACATATGAAAAAAACAAAAAATGGAAAACACAAAGAATATTGTAATTTTAGCGATTACGGTGACGTGCAGCGATACACTTATTTACGTTTATTTCGTATATATAAATTATAATGGTACTACATTTAAAGCTTTTATGAAAGATGACATTCTAAGGGACGGTATAAAAATAAAAAAAAAATTTGTTTGCCAATTTCAGTGGGGATGTCCTTCAAATCATTTGATTCTCATAAAACAAATGTGTATTTTTGTGTACAAGAACTGTTTGTGCATTCAAAAGGTCTGGTATGGAAACATAATTGTATTATTATCAATCAGCATCAACATATATATATATATATATATATATATATATATATATATATATATGATAGGAGCAAATACCATTATAATTGTTGATAATCTTGGGGGAATATTTGTTATTATTGAGCTGTATTATTTGAGATACTCAACGCCCGTAATGGAATATGTTTACGTGAAATATTTGTGACCAATAGTTCTGTAAATGTGCTGCTAAATTTTTAGTATTTACACAATCTCACTACCATAGATTTTATTGACTATCGGTAGTTATATACAAGTTTTCTCAAAAAAGCTTGTATTTTGAGATTTTTATATGTAAGTATAAAAATCTAAGTTTAGAAATGGGGCTACATAAAACATTAAACTTTATGCAGTAAATGTTGATGGCTTACAAATCTCAGTTCAACAATTATATTTGTGACGTAATAATCCACATTCAAACATTCTTAGCTCTTTTTATAAGATAATTACCTATACTGAGCAATGTGAGCATAGTTCATATAAGATAATATGGGATATACATTATATATAATACATGACTTATTGGTTAAGTAGATATTATGATCACAATACCAATATCAACAAATACATTCCTATTTGATGTTATTAATAGTACGTTATAGTAATTTTTAACACGTGATTTACTTATACATTAATATGTTTAAATTTTACTCTTTTATGAGTACATTTATTTGTAGATCTTCAAAAGTAAAACTCTTAACTAACTCAACATTCATGTATTACAAAATTATAAAGAATATATATCTTCTTTCAACAATATATCATTGTAGTTGTCTTCTATTGTATGATTTGTAATCTTCTAGAAATATAAAATATTTAACGGATTCATCAACGAACACTAATGAATTTGGGGAAATAAATCACGTGTTAGGAAAATTAGGTAAAGCCTGTAATGTAGTCACGTAAAAAGAGACTGTTCATATGCTAATGGTATTCATTTGAAAAGCAAATTCAGCTCTATTGTTGTTCCCTCCATCATAAGTGTCCGAAATTATTATCGTACGTACGTGACGTCACGAGACTTGTGTCAGCTGCACAACCTCCCTTATGTTAGAACACAACAGTTGAGTAAACGTTATCATTTTGAAAGGGAAAACACAAAACTATAATAATATTATGAGATATTAAGCTATTTGATTGCAATAAGATTTTAAAAATTACTTGAATTTGAAAAATGTATGTTATTGATTGTTATATGAAGTACAGTCAGCTTTCAACGACTAATTTCTATCTTGTATGTGCATTATTGTTATAAAATATAATAAAACTATTATTTCATCTTAAACAAAATAAAAAGTAAGCTGAACTGATATTATGTTTCTGAATTGTAATTTGGATTGTATATTAGACGTGTTTTTCTCAAAACTATAATCATAGTAGTACAAGATGGTATAAGTTGTATAAGATATTTTGTAGAACGTAACGTGGATAAATTTATATACTTAAAATATTTAACTTTTTTACAGTATTTCAATGCCAAAAAATGACAGGTATTTGAAAATTAATATAAAACTATAATCCTTTTTACACCATTCTGAAATTTATAGTACGAAGTGTACATAACTTTAAAAACATGTCACATTTTATTCTACGCTTTTTAAAAAGTTAGTGATATTGTACAACGGTTAACCTAAAACTTTCAACCAAAATGTAAGGCTAAACCAAATTTAAGAACTAAAATAAAATATAATTCTCTGGAAAATTATTTTTGTTAGTTAAACAGAATGGAATAACTCACTAATTGAAATAGACATAACATGTTAAATAAAACTGAATATTTTTATGAGCGTTACAATAAATATTTAACATACCTCGTTGAGGAATCTAATGTAAAGGTAGTTTTTATAAAATGAAGTATTAGGCTGAAAGTGTACTTTAATGGAACATTCAATATAGTTCCAAGCAAAGTTTAAACCCTTAAGCTGGAAAATTAAACTAAGTGAAATAAAACATAAGTATTACATTATTATAGAGACATGGCCTTAATTAAACCAGTAAATAGTTTGTCAGGAACGTTGAAGGCATTTCAGAGGGATATACTGTATCAAGTATCAGTAACTTATAGTTAATTAAGTTTTGATATTTTATACAATATCTCACACTTCGCCCTTGTGCAAATCTTCATACTAAAGCTAATCGCAACGCTGACTCACACACACACTATTTATTTATTTATTAATAGTGCTGTCAAACATCTTTCACCAATTACATGACAACTTTTAAAAAAATAATCTATTAAAATTACAGTAAATCATGAAATCCGTGTCCATAGTTCATAATATATCCTGCTTTTGATTTTTCACTATATCATAATATATAAACAATAAATTAACAACAACTCTAATCAAACATGATATCAGAAAAATAAAATTGTAATGATTAACACACTTAACGTAACAATTATTCTGTAAAACTAGTTAACAATTAAATTCTAACAAACCTAATCAGTGATGTCAATAAATAGCTTAAAACATAAAAAAATCCAAACAGATGAAGATCAGAATAATAAATATTATATAGCCTACACATATTATTTACAGGTGCATAATAGCCTAAGTTAGTTCTTGAAAAGTTGAGAAAAAAACAAATTACAAGTTATTGAATATAAACGAGAAAAAGCGAAATTCAACTGTGATACAACATGCATATCATCAATAGCACCAATTTATGGAGATGCAGCCTCTTATACAGACGTGTAAATTAGTAAATATTTAACAACCCAGTATACGCAACCAGATGAGTAAAGTGACCAAATGTCTTGTAATACATGAATTTTAAGAATTTCTGTTGGATGTTTTCATTTAGGTCTGTCAAATAACCTACATATGGAAACAATATAATAGACACACATTCAAGTTTTGATCTCACTAGGGGAAAAAATAACAATTTGAGAGTTTTGTGTTTAGAAAATTATGACGCGATCGCTTAATAAAACCGATAACAGAATATGCAGATTTATACATGGATATATTGTGTCCAATAAAAGTTAGTTTTTGGTCAAAAATAATGCCTAGGTCTTTGGGTACTGTGTTCTTTTTAATTACCATCCATCATGTAATCAAAGGTAATTAAAGAATATAAATTTTTCCTAGAGTAAGTCATTACTGCACATTTGTTGATATTCAAATTTAAGTTGTGTGAGCTCCAAAATAGTAATGAATCTATGTCATTTTGTAACTATTGGTAATCTTAAATATTTGAAATTGTTTTATGGAACCTTATATAATCTGCTCATAAAAGTATTTTACTGTATTTTAAAAATTTTTCAATATACACAATATACGTCCAGTTCCCCTTTAAAACAAACATTTGAGAAGGAAATCTAAGCACGTACAGGCTATTTACAAAAGTACTGATTAAATTATGATCTTACATAAAAGATACGTGGTTCCATTCAATAAACAATAGGTAATCATTTATTGTATTATTTATATTAGTTAAAGTATGTATATATATATATATATATATATATATATATATATATATATATATATATATATATATATATATATATATATTATAAATGTTAACATATTGCTGTTAATAACATTAGTTGTATGATATATTTCGGGCTTGATTCGTAAATGGTTTTAACATTTGAAAATCAAATAATTAAATAGTATCATTATTAATATAATATAGGTTAGTAAAACGAGCTTCTGAAATAAAGCTATATGTTATTTTTTGGACGCCATAAAAATAAACATATTGAAATAATTGACTAGACTTTGATTGATTACATTACAGAAATTCATAGACATTTAAGTAGTTATTGATTTAATATTTGTGGTTGCATACATATGACAATTCCAAATCCACCACCCCTCTCCTTATCCCTATTGACACCTAACTAGTAAATTTGAAATATTTTCCTGTTTCCTCCCTCTCCTATTAAATAATTCATTTTATTGAGTAACACGTTCATAGTATTCTTGCAACTGTAAAAGTATATTTAAAGTAGAAAAGTTTTCGAACCTCCTTCAGGATGTAGTAACTACTTGTCTTGTCCTAATACAATTAAATGACGGTTCACCTTTTTACCAGGTAGTGATGCATTATTGCAATATTTAAACTACACAAATTTCCTTTAAATTATTTTATTTAAAAAAAATATTATATGAGATACAGAGTGTTATTTGAGGCTGTTCCTTACATATAACAACTTACACAATAGCAAGGAATGTAAATAGACAATATGTACGATAAGAATTACAAAACAAGATACTGTTATTTGTGGTGTAAAGAAAGTTATTTAGTGTATTTTGTTCTTAAGTATTAGATTGAGGCTTCCTAAAAAAATTATAATCAAAAAGTCATTATTCTTCCATAAGGGTTTGCTTGAGCCAGTTCATATGTACAGACACATTGGTGAAACCACCGAAGCTGTACTTCAAGTTCATGTCCTCATCATAGTTTATCAGTTTAACACTAACCACCCCAGTTAGGTAGTGGAGTCCACGGTACACCGAGGTTAGTCCTCCACCACTGTCTCCTTTTTGTACTGCCGAGGCTAAAAACATAAAATCGATTTACGATTTTTTTTTTTTTATAACATTCTTAAAGCAACATATGATATGGTAAAGAAATATTTAAGCAAACAAAAATATTTAGAACACAAATAATGAATATTGGAGATAATAAGTCTTTGCTATTTATGAAATGTTCTTCAAAATACAGAAATAAACGAAACAGTATATTTTTAATAGGTTTTCATAATCTTTGAAAATTATAATATAAATATATAAAAAGTCTCACGATTTTTCGTTAAATGTAAAATATCTTATATGATAACGTTGAAAATTTTAAAAACTCAAATATCTTATTTAATAAAATTGGAGACTTGAGAAGCAAACGATTATGGCCTGTTGAATATATGAGTATGGGAGTGTAGGAGGGCCATTACCACTGTACTTGTATAGGAGGGTGGGAGGGCCATTACCACTGTACTTGTATAGGAGGGTGGGAGGGCCATTACCACTGTACTTGTATAGGAGGGTGGGAGGGCCATTACCACTGTACTTGTATAGGAGGGTGGGAGGGCCATTACCACTGTACTTGTATAGGAGGGTGGGAGGGCCATTACCACTGTACTTGTATAGGAGGGCGGAAGGGCCATTACCACTGTACTTGTATAGGAGGGTGGGAGGGCCATTACCACTGTACTTGTATAGGAGGGTGGGAGGGCACATCCCTCGTCGTAGTTCTCAGGTGTCTACTTATTCACGATCAAATGCTTTACAATAGTAACAATCAATATACATGAGATTTAATATTTTAATTGTGTTTTATATTATTATTTACCTATTAAAATATTGTAACATATTCTTACACTGAACACAAAATATAGTACGGCGATTTGTAAGTTTTTAAGTAGTCAATATTTTTGAGATCTATATGTTGGTTTAAAACGTTTTTATTATAATATATATATATATATATATATATATATATATATATATCCTTTATATGAATTATAATAATGTGATTGTATTCTATACTAGCATAATAACTTATTGTTTTCATGTGTTCAGTCAACAAAACAAAATAATATGGTTTAGAGAAAACATATATTAAAGTTAACAATATTTTACTCCATTAATCATAATAAATGAATGTTAAATACAGTACAGTAAAATAAGGAAATAAACAATTAAAATACGTATTATCATTCGATAAAGTAACCGTAATGAAGATAACCAATTTATTTCTAATTTATGTCAATTGTTTCTTGTATAAAATAAATTAATCTCATTTAAAATGCAATGAATATTTGGAGAATACATAATAACATAAGAGAAAAAAATACGAAATGTTGAGGCATTAACAATAATTCTAAGTATCAAATATAAGACTTAATACTCAAAATAATTTGCTATACTAAACATTTTCCCAATATAGCACGCAATTGCAAGTGAAATAGGAAAAAAGCTGAAAAAATAATAAAATATATTAGTTAGTGAAATGATGCTCTAAAACAATGTACATAGAATCTCTATGTGCATTTATTTACAGAAAAAGCAAAAAAGTAATAAAACAGTTTTATTAGATTATATTAATAGTTTGGTATAACAACTGTAACCATAGTGATTAAATTATTTATTTAATACCATAGTGACTAGACTAACCTGTTCCATTTCCCATACAATATTTGTCCGATGTCAGCCTGTGGTATATTGATAAATCTATGTCGTTTAAGGCTTTCAAACAGTCACCGAGGTTGATAGGCATTCCAGTAGTATATAAAAGAGTGTTGCTAAAATTAGAACAAGAACGTCCACAATCCTTTGTGAAGCCGAACCCGCTTACCTGTAGAAAAACGAATAGTAACATAGAATACATTTATACATCCTGATTTTATCAAGTACGCAATGGACTTGAATTGAAATATTTTGTTTATATTTCTAGCCTCGTAAGTATAAAAAAAATAAAATAAACAATTTCGTAAATCTTTATATACTGTATATTATTAAAGTAGAGTATTGGTTTCAATAACTTCTTGATTTGTAATCAAAATATATTTTCGTTCTCTATAAACCTAATTCGTGGCTACTAAATATACTTAATTAAATTTGTATGTAAATAAGAGGTGAGGTTAATTTTATTTTACAAACAATCTGACACTTTACGTTTATTTTTTTAGAAGAAATAAATGCAGAATCTACATATTAGAAATGTACATACAATATCATATGTTCCAAAATATCCACAGAGAATGAAAAAGAAAATAAATCGAAAATACATATTCAACCGTATACGAATATGTTAATATACAAAATTATACTTCACTGCTGTAAAATACACCTTTTTTCACATTTTGAACCGTCTTGAAAAGAAAAATTAAGACTGTGTAAGAATTTTCGTTACACACTGTGGGACTTGCCATAATATTGTTCTTTAATTAAGACATAACCCATTAAGTACCACGTGATACAGACAACAAGTTCTTAAGTGACTATATGCCTGACCATGTTTTATGCTTCCCTAGGGTCCCTGGCACATGGCGACACGTAAATGTGGCATCTTTCCTCGCTTCAGACACATATCACTAAGTGAGCTAAATATATTGTCTCAATTACTGTACCTACCACATACCCTTCTCTCCCCAGTGAACCATCATCACGTGAAAAACTAGTGATAAACATCATCCTCGTTTTCCAGATAGTGCGTCCACTAAGATTACCTGTCCCCCCCCCCCAGATAAATATGATTCCTGAAGTGACCTGACCTATCATTGTCTAGTACGCGTAAACAGCTATTTTTCTGTAGGCCACTCGATTCAGGTTTCAAGGTCCCCAATGGTAGGTTAAATCGAATGCCAATAATTCCTGTTCTGCAAAGCTGCCTCTAAAACTACTTTTTTTACGTGGTTTGGTGATAAGCGTTAAACAGAAAAGAAATTCTAGGCACAAAATGTGTTCTCTGCTCCACCTCCTGGACACGCTTACGGTACCTCATCACTGTCTTCTCACCCAGACACCCACGTATCAAATAAAAGTGAAACACTATAATAATAATAATAATATTCTTTATTGCCATAAACACAATACATTATTGTATATAATGCGTCAAAATTAAGTAAAGTTAAACAAATAAATAGGTTAAAACAAATATATATATATATATATATATATATATATATATATATATATATATATATATATATATATATATATATATATATATATATATATATATATATATATATATATGTAATAGTCTACACAGGAGTCGTTGAAATATTTGATTTTAGTGCGCAATCATCTCCAAAAACTCCGATACGCTATAGAAAGCTGCATTGACGAAGAAGCGCCGCAATTTCCCCTCAAACAGTGTTCCGTTGGACTCGCCTCTTATATCTTCCGGTAACGCGTTGATCAGCTTGGCCCCTACTTCGGACGGCAGTGCTTCGTAAGCCCGGAGCCTATGCTGTCCGGTTCTGAGCATGTTCCTCCCCCTGGTGTTGTGATCATGCACGTCCCTTCCCTTGTTAGTGTATATTTATTTTGACAGTATCGAACTGTTTCAAACATATAAAGGGACGGAAGTGTTAGCATGTTTAACATTTTTAAACTATTTCTGCAAGAATCTCTAAATCCCAATTTTGCAATAATTCTCACAGCATTTTTTTTCAATAAAACATCTCAACAAATTAAATCCTGTACAACCCCCCCCCCCACAACGTAATTCCATACGATAGGTGTGGATATATAAGTCCGTAATAGGCAATTGTCAATAATTGGGTGTTACAAAACTGTGCCAAATGTCTAATTGAATAAATGCCAGAGGATATCTTATCACATATGTCCACATGTGCATTCCACGTGAGTCCTCTGTCAAGGTTCATTCCTAGAGATTTGGTCCCATTTACTTCTTCAATCTCAGTATCATTGAGTATTACTGATGGACCGCATTCTTGGAGTGCTTTACGTCCAGAAAAAAGTATGTAATTGGATTTTGACTAGTTTGTTTGTAAATTAATGTCTAATAAAGATTGAATACAAACGTTCAAATTAATAAAACTTTGTTTTTCCAATGTTTATTTACAATTTCCGTGTAATGTTATATTTGTATATCAGCGAATTGTACCATCTGACCTTCGGTCAATGAGGACTTTAGATGATTTACATACAATAAGAAAAGGACTGGGCCAATGATAGATCCCTGTGGGACACCATGCTCAACAGTCATACTTTTTCAAAGAAATGTGTTTATTTCCACTTGTTGTGAGCGGTTGTGAAGATATGATTTCAGCCATGAAAGTGGAATTTCCCGTATGCCATGATTGTGTAATTTTGAAATTAGAATTTTGTAATTTACACAGTCGAAGGCTTTGGACAAGTCCAAGAAAATACTAAGACTAGATTATCTTCTGTCCAGTGCTTCCATGACCGTATCAACTAGTTTAGTTACAGCCTCAATCGTGCTTTTCCCCTTTCTAAAACCAAATTGTTCATTATTGAGAATTTCAGATTGATCAAGAAATGAAAGAAGTCTATGTAGGAACAATTTTTTCAAAAACCTTACTAAAAATTGGGTGAATTGATACGGGTCTATAATTATTTACAGAATTTGTTTCCCCTTTTTTTAAAATAGGGATAACCTTAGCTTTTTTCATCAGGCTTTGAAAATAATGAGATTCAAATGACAGGTTAACTAGTTTGGTTAATGGGTTCAGTAGATTATGAAAACACTGTTTAAGGAGCCATGCAGACACACCGTACGTATCCGTCAAATGCTTTGGCTTCAAGTCCCTGAACATTCCAGCCACCTCCTCCTCCACCACAGGAGCCAACCACATGGATGCCTGTACATCCCTTGCAGGGACTCGGTTGTTGGTCGAAGACGAACGTTTTCCGACATTTACAAAAAACTCATTTAACTTCTCCGCAATATCGTAGGGATCTTTCACTATATTGTTGTTTATCAGCAATTTTTTTGGACCTCCTTGCTTTTCCTTTCTAATATTATTTTTTATTATTTTCCAGGTTTTTTTTGATAAATTACTAGAGCTCTTTAGTTGTTTACTGACTTTGTATGCCTTAGCTGCTTTTAATCACTTTTTTTGTAAATTCTTTTGTAGTTTTTAAAAAAATTTTTAATTTTTCACTAGTTGATGTTTTGGACCTTGAGTAATACTCTTTTAATTTTGTTCTGGAAGCCAAAAACACTGCTGCACTAACCGATCTTAAATGATGATAGTCTATAAGGGACGATAATAATTTAAAGAAATCAATAAAATGGCACATTATAAAAATATTAATTGAAACAGTCATACATTTTTACAACTGTGATATATATTTAAACACGAGCCTTTTTATTTTAACCATTTTAAATTATTTTTACATGCTACTTACATAACCAGTAAGAGTGTCATAGGCCGGAAGTTGGTTCAAGTTGTAGTCCAGACAAGCCGGCATCACATGTGTGTTGATGGACACTTTGGAGTCCATTATCACCAGAGCGATGTCGTTGGCATAGTTTGTTGAAGTACCCGTGTAGCCATCCCTTACCAATATCTTTGATACCTTATTGCAATCAAATCCAATATTTTAAATAATCTGGCAAAATAAGATAGACAAAATAAATGTCCTAATAATCTGATCTACTGTCCGGAAACATAGTTAAAGCTTGAACTGACTGAATGAGTTTAAATTAGTGACCGATAAAAAATATATTTGGACCATAAAAATAAAAAAAAATCCAAAAAGTATTACAAATAATATTATGGCATTAAGCTTTTACTGACATTTTTACACTATACAAATTAATAATATAAAGTCCAAAACAATACGATTATTTTTACTAAACAACTTTTAGATATAAAAACAAATATTATATATTGTGTACTAGCAAGTAACATTATCTATATTATATTGTGATAACTATTCCATAATTTACATAATACAGATCAAAGTTATTACACAATTCATAACTTAAAAATATACAACTTACATTTCTTCTCACATCATATGGTTCAGAGATGTTCCACGACCGCTTTGTTTTTCCCAAAGCCACCTTCAACTCTTCCGGCTTCATTAATGACGGAGTACAAGCGGGACAAGTCAAAGTCACACAGTGGGCCGCTTGAATATAACAACAAATAATTCAGTATACTTATATTAATGTATTTATTTATTTTATTTCTAATGCTAAAAAATAGCAAACGATGCCAATAACATTGTAGCACTTAATAAAAATTGTACATTTTGCATGCAAAAAAGATTCTATTGCAGCCAGTGATGCTTTTCAATAGTTTTTATATCAGTCCTCTAAAGCAAATACAGCAATAAATGTAACTGAATCTATCAAAAATATCTATATAAAATAATGGAGCTAAAACTACATTTTAATAATAAGCATTTTTAACCTTATTTTAACGATTATTACTTTTTAGGTAATTGAACGTAAATAAAATTTAACAATGAATAAACAACTTTAAACATTAATGAATGATTAAGAATAATATTAACAACAATGAGAAAACAACTAAATATATATTTAGAAAACAACCAATAATATAAAAAAAATATCTTTTAAAACATTAGGTAGGAATATGTGGTTCGTACCTAATAGTTTTCATCTACAAACGTGATTGAATGAAACTTTTTTAGTGAATAAATATGTTTTGAATATTTTTTAGAGTAATAATGAAACTGTACTGTAGAACTTACCCACCCATCCCTCACGTAAAGTTTTAATGATCAAGCTACCCATGCATACACTTAAAGTGGTCATACTACTAATTGTGAAAGTATTAGAAAAATCTTTAATATAAACTTAAATAAGTTATTTTGACTAGTAGAAATAGTTATAAAAGTGAAATATTTAACAAGTGTATCGTATACTGTTTAAATTTATTTTTCATATGTGTAGGACCAGAAAACATTTAAATTTTTAACCACTACTTTACAGTCTTTGGTTTATTACTTAGCATAGCAAGATACTTTTACTTGATCAAAAACTAAGGAATGACTCTCATGATTTAAGATCATTAATGACTCTCAAAAAGGAATGACTTTTTGTTTAACATTGTACACAAATATATATTGAAAAGTTACTAAAAGTCAATCATAAGATGAAATAATCAATAAATACTTTTTATTGTAGAGATGTTCATTCAGATTTGCATGATAGGCCTACTGATTATCACGATTTAGAAAAACAGATTTAGAAGAAAATAATTGTCTGTATAAAACTACAGTTTGATAAATTTGTTCTCTACTTCTTGTTATGACAGTGGAATAGAGGTGTAATCACAATTTATTAAAGCGCTCGGTCAACTTACCTGTTAGAACAGCTTTTGAAGATATAAGAGTTCCCCCACATACTTGCTCCAAGTTAGTTGTTTTGTAGATAACTGCTTGCCAAGGGAAATTACTTGGGTAGGAAACCTGTCCATTGACTATAGTGGGTTCTTGTACCAAGCTGGTTAGATTGGACTGGCCGCAGTCTGTACGAGTAAAAAATATCGATTACAAAGAGTAGACTTAAATCAATGGATTATATTTCTATATTATTTTAAACTGTTATCTATTCAATTACTCAATGTTATTTATCAGTTTACGCATATGGTTTAGTGAGTTACTGCACCATATGTGTTCATAAAATAATATTTTAAAAGTTTCAGTTAACTCTTTTTCAGTATTGCACATCAAAACTGTAAATTAAAAAAATAAATAAAAATAAAGGACCTTTTCTGTAATTCACTATGATTACAGTAATTCAATTTTTATGTAAATCACAGTTAGGTTAAGTTATTTTAGCTTAGGTTAGGTGGCAACGAAAGTTGATAGCAAACTGGTAAATCCAATGATAGTCTTAGCGTCAAATGCGCTTTCCGTGTGTTAGTTCTTGGAAAACGGAAAGATAAGGCCAGCGATATCGGATTCCTAGCGGATAAGAAATACCACAGTGGACGTAAAAATGTTTAGTGAACATTTTTTAGAGTAATAGAAGATTTATCAAGCACAAGTGAATTAACGGAAACAAAAAAATTAGTGGTATGGAATCAACGTACAAAATCAAAAAAAAATATATAAATATATAATGTAATTGTTTGCCAAATCAAAGATAAATGAATCCAGCTATGGAAACCTTTGCATAGATAACATACAAAATTACTAATATGAAGAGAATTAATAAAATCATACGCAAACAAAAACACAGTACTCCCATTGTGACTAAATATTATTCAAATTTATAATAGTATCAGTAATTCATAATTGGTCAACAAATATTATTATGTTTTATATAGTATAGACCTACAGGACATAAAAAACTAGGATTTGTACTGTGTGTTTCCAAAAATATTAGCGGAAGTAGTAGATCAATATTTCTATACGTAAAATTGTACCTAATTTGTAATCTTTAAATATATATTCCATAAAGAGAATATGTAGATAATATATTACATTTTTCGGTGAGTCTAACAGGAACAGCTTATATCCTTTTTTTCAAACCTAAATATAGCGCACTTTACCTCAACCAACTTCACCATCTCTACACATATTATCTTATCCTATATCAACAATAGGAAATTATAAACTATTATTTTTAAATTAAGGTCAAACAAACAAACTTGAAACCATATTATCTATTGTTTGGATGTATTCCACATAGTAAAAGTTTTGAAATTATGCAGTAAATTACATTTCATAAGAGGAAAGTTCAATCAAACTAATCAATCTTTGAGGTCAGAAATGGTAAATTTAATTTGTTTTTAAATATTTCCCATAAATCATACAAGTTACATCATTACGAAGCTATCATTTAACTGAAAAAAACGAGCTATTAATCTTAAATTTGAAAATTTTTTGTGGCCAGATAAGGATTATTCAAAATATTTTTCAACTTTTTCTGCAAAAATTATGATAAACTCTGAAGGAGCTATAATATACAACATATGAAAGGACTATAAATTATGTTAAACGATTGTACGACTTATAATCCTCATGGACCCTTTCAGTGGGTTTTACATATATTTGTTATGTGCACTATATAACTATAAGAGAGACCAGTACAGAGTAGTTGAGTAAACCAATGACATGTTTGCTGTTTCCATAGTGTGTTTTTCTCCCTGATTTATTACTGCAATATTCTGCTCAATTTCTGCCCTAGTTTTAATGTTAGCAGACATTTTTGATATAAAGTTTCTAAAGAAAAGATATTGGTCCTCACGTATACTTTTTGTTAAGCTAAGATCATTGAAAATGGTTTTATAATCTTCATTGGATGGTCTGTTAGATAAGTAGTAAAAAGTTTACTTATATCTTATAGAAGTCAGCTTTCGAAGTCAATAATATGTTTAGAAAACCACAAACAAGGTAACGTGTTGGTATTATTCAAAACCTGGTATATATACGTGCACTGGTAAAAATATAAAAAAGTGGTTTGGAATTCAAATAGTTATTTGACTTAATTATAATTATTTAATAAATTTTAGGTTTCTTGTACTGTTATTAGTAGCAGTAGAAAAAAATAGACAAAGGAAGAAAAATCTGCATCTTTTTGGACCATATTCCTAACATTAACCATAGTTCCTGACAATTAAGTTGACGAGTAATTACCTGCTACATAATATATCGTGAGATATCTTATTACGTGAATAGGTTACCTACTGTAACACATGACACCATCTCTAGTCTTGGCCTTTGAGTGGAAACATACACAAGAGTCTCCAGAGGACCCTACTTCACAGAGTTCAGGACAGTCCGTGCGATCACATACGTACTTCCCATCTTCCTTTCGTCTTTGAACTCTCGCATCCAGAATTCTAACCGTGCAATCGCCCTGTTGACACAAAATAGATTACAAATTTTGTTTTACTAACAACATTATATGTCTAAGCAAGGATGATTTGTTTGAACTGCTACACCATTGGGATGTGTTAAAATATAAAGCTGGCAAAAAACATTAATCTAGGAACGTTTCCTTGTTTTTTGAGAGGGTTATAAATGTGTAAGCAACAGCCATCGGACTGGTCAACATTTTCCAATGTGGCGGACAACTGATTTCTGTATGATTGAATGACCAATATTTGCTGCTGGTTTCAGATAGAACTGTAAATATAATTGTTAAAAACCCAACCGTATACGAGCTACATCGAGCCCAAGGTTTATTAGTGAGTTAGTATTCCTCTAGTACTATGACCAGCTACTACTTAAAATCATAACAATGTTAGATGATAAATTACTTTCAGTCTGGTTAGGGGTGGTTCTTTTATGAGTATTTCTTTAAGGAATTTACAAACCAAAAATGAAAAAGTACGAATGGCTTAAGTGTATTTTCAAAATAATACAAATTTTAGTACATCAATTACCACAATCCTAGACGAATATCCTAATAAAAATGTTCCAAAACTTAGGAAATTGAAAAACAATAAAACCTTTAGTATTTATGACGTTAGGTAATTAAGAATAATATGCACAATGAAAGGTACTTTTTGACAGACTAAAAGTTTATAGGCTACTAATTGTTATGTTTTAGTAGTAGCATGGTATTATAATTAGCAATGGACAATGGTATTAGGGTCTAATAGGCCACTTATAATAGACAGGGCCTACCTGTAATCTATTAGACATTGTGCTCTTTGCAACTCGTATAAAGTTGGATATATAAAATATTACCGAGTTTTAAATAAAGCTTACAGTTGTTTTACCATCCAAAACCATTATAAAAGAGTTTTTTTTTAATTACTAACAATTCATTCGGCCGCCATATTGAAAAATGGTGATCACTGAGATATATGTTATCAATAAGTTTTTAGTTGTTTACAAAAACAAGGGAATGTTTCTAGTTTTAAATTTATAGTTATTTTCTTTGCAGCTTCACGATCCAAATAAAAAGAAACAACTTGTATGGAATATAATATACCATATACACAGGTAATAATTCATAGAAATAATGTAAGTACTACAATTTTTATATTTTTAATATTTTATATTAAGAAATTTGTACTACACAGTTTTATTTTAAAATTCTCTGATGCAAATATATTTTTTTTTCATATATTGCTTCGATTCCACACATACAAGTTAAGTCGATAATACTGTCTGAGAGTCCGAGGACATACGTTTTGTACAAGCGATAACTCATTGGAGTATGGGACCCAGTGGTAAAGCGTACTAGGATTGCAAACTAGTTCCACGACTTGGATTTTTGTACACAGGTCGTTGCATATTTGTAGGAATTCTGCAAGCTAAAACTCAAGAGATGAAGAGTTTTGATATTTTTTGACTATTGCATATTTGGGTTTCTGTCAAAAAAATTAAACTGGACCGGTGTTACCGGTCTACATTAAACTGGCGGAGTGTAGGATTAAGTAATAAAATCTCCAGTAAAGTAATAGAAACTATGGTATGCTGATAAATATTTCCATTTCAAGCAATTTTACTTCTATTACAGTTGTACTTTATTTTAATATAGAAAAAATTTACACCCACCATACAAGTTTTATCTTTGTTTATACAAAATTAAGATTTTGTTTTATGACCTTGTTTTATCTCCTTACAAAGTTGCATAATATCATAAACTTATCATCTACCGACTTATGATCAGTTTTATATACATTTTTTTAAACATCATAGTACAAACATCATACTGGAAGAAATAAAATAGATGTGAAACATCATACAAACCAATACGCAACACAAAATTATTACAATAAAAGCACATAATGTACAAACATTAAGGTGATCGTTTTCGGTAAAAGGACTCACAATAACCTTCATTTATGAATCCCTGTTTTCCGAAGAAGAATGTAAGTTTCAAAATATCATCTTCGGTTCGGTCAATATACTGTGAATTTCTACCATATTTGCTATATTCTTAAGTTTAAAAATGTAGTTTAGGCACATATTGTGTATTACCAACTACCGTTCAAGCGCTACCAATAATATCTTATAATAAACAGTGAATAATTCATTTTAAAAACATACTAGATGTGAATTTTAAGTTTATTTTTTTTTTACACAAAAGAAGTATTTTTAGCTATTTTACTATTATATTAAATACATTTAGTTATAAGTGAATAACGAAATTAATTTACTTACGGAATTAATGAGATGATAAACATTTTTCACTTTAAATGGTGCTTCAGATTGGCTATCCACAATTTCATATATTATGTTATTTTCATAGGGGTAGGTAGTTTCAGAAGTACTGTTGACTTGAGGGTAGGTTGTTAGGTATATACTACCGTTAAAAACGGACATATCTATGATGGAATATGGAAGAGAAAACTCTCTTACCATATCTCCATTGTAGTTGTAGATATACATATTGCCATGTAGTGCTACATAGAGCTTCATATCGTTAATATCAACAAAAAACTTACAGTGATGCTTTGAAATTAGTGTTGATAAGACTTTATATAATTGCTTTCCACTTAGATCTGATCGAAGAACAATGATTTCTGTATCAGGAAAAACACTTCTCGACACTAACACAAAAAGGTATCTGTAAAAAAATAAAAAAACATCATTTAAATCTACTATATCAATATTTCTTTGTATGTTTAAGGCATACATATTATTTATGTATTTGTTTGGATCTGGGTTTTAATAAATTTATAATTGCATTTTAATTTTAAAAAACTCGGCCCTGCGGGCCTCACCAGGGGGCAAGCCCCCTGGACCCCCGGATCTTTTTGCTTAGAGCCTACGGCTAAAATTCAAGAAACATGGAACATGCTTTAGCTGAAAACAACGAATTTTAGATTTCATGTAAGGAATTACAAAAAATATAAACATATCTTAAAAATATAAATATATCTTTACTTTTTAAATTTTATTGTTTCGCGGCTCAGGTTCTTACTCACGCGATGACTCATTACCACCTTGAAAGGAAGTTAATTATTATTATTATTATCTTATATAATCCTATAGGACTTAATTTTGTATATTTTTAACAAGAGTTGTCATGGAAACTAAAGATGTACTTTGATGAACGCTTGCAAATAAAATCATTATTGAAGTCAACACTGATATGTCATTAAGTTTTCATGGTTACGCGTCACCTTCCCGCGTCACCCTCCCGCGTAACGTTTTCAGGCAGTTAGGTCAAGACTAAAGCATGTTCCATGCTAAAAGTTACATTTATGTTATTAAATTAAAATAGAGATGTAACGGAACGTAATAATAATGACCATCCCATACCCCCATATCCGTAGGAGGCCATACCACACCACACACTCATACACGTACGGGAAAATACACACACCACACACTCATACACATAAGGGGCCATACCCATTCTACACACTCATACACGTACACACACAACACAAAAAAACACGAAAGGGGCCATACCCACACTACACACTCATATACGTACGGGTCCATACAGACACCCCACACCCATACACGTTAGGGGTCATACCCACACCACTCTTTCATACACGTACGGGGCCATACCCACACCACAAACTCATACACGTACGGTGTCCATACCACATCACACACTCATACACGTACGAGCCCATACACACACCACACACTCATACACATACGGGGCCATACCCACACCACACACTCATACACGTACGGGGCCATACCCATACCACACACTCATACACGTACGAGGCCATACACATACTACACACGCATACACGTACGGGGCCATACCCACACCACACACTCATACACGTACGGGTTCATACCCATACCACAATATCCTACACGTACGGGTCCATACACATATTACACACTCATTCACGTACGGGGCCATACCCACAACACACACTCATACACGTACGGGGCCATACCCAAACCACACACTCATTCACTTACGGGGCCATACCCACACCACACACTCATACACGTAAGGGGCCATATCCACACCACACACTCATACACGTAAGGGGCCATACCCACACCACACACTCATACACATAAGGGCCATACCCACACCACACACTCATACACGTAAGGGGCCATACCCACACAACACACTCATACACATAAGGGGCTATACACATACTACACACGTTATGGGTACACAGCCCATTTTATATACTTACATAGTTACAAATATATTTCTATGTATCCCTAAATAAACAACAAATAAAGCCTTTACCGAATTATTTTGAATTACAATACGTACGGAATGGCTTTCATAGGCGAGCTACGAAACTAATGAAACATTCACAAAATAACATAGATAAAAACTATCTTTATGATAAAATAAAAAAATAAAATTATAAACTACTCTACACACTACTTGTTTTTTAATGGTTAAAAATTGATATCTCGTCACTCAATCATAGGTTTCTTAAGTATTCAACGCCTGCTTCTTGTATTGAATTAAAACCAGCTAATCCCCCCCTTAAATGTCGCAATTGTCACTCAGTGACTATGTGATCCATAGTTTTGACTTTATCTACGCAATCACAGTACTGATAATTTTCCATTCCCCAGTTAAATGTCCAATAGTTACATCTTCCAACCCCTGTACGAAAGCGACTAAACATAGTCCATTCCTTACGAAGAATGTTCATTCCACAGACTACGATCGTAGGGATATTTACCCGAAACTTGTTTCGACCTTCATACATATACAAGGTAATGCCTAGATGGTTCATGGTGGAAACTCGTTTGAGAAACACTTGTCAAAGCGGTGGTATTCTAGATTTAAGTCACAATGCATGTTGTCGTATATCTTGCAAATTGAGGAGATTCGGAGTAGATAGGATATTTTTTAACTCTCTAAGAAGTCCCACTTTGCGTCTAATATCTAGAGGAGCTATGTTGCACTACACTGGAAGCCATGGTAGAGGGGTTGTGATGAGGGAACCGTTGAAATCCCTCATCACCATATTTAGTTCTATATCAACCTCTCGTATATGTGTACTGTTAATCCATATGAGAGCACAATATTAAGGAGTGGAGTAAAATAATTATTTTATATTCACAGCATAATCAAACTTAATATAACGTACATAGATGGCACAATTATGCTTAAACGTACAAAGCCTGGCCTAATTATCTTAGTACGGACAACATTTGTTAGTTACATGCACAATAAATATAAATATTACCCTCTGTAAGGATCTATTTTCACTTCTTGAATGTTCATCCCCTTTTTTGAGGCTCCGATGAATGATGCCAAGTCATCCCTTGTAATGACGTCATAGAGTTGAATAATCTGGTCAGACTTCGTCAAAGGAGCCGAGACAATTCTATCTAGGACGATGTAAACTGTATTGTGGATCCAATCAACAGAAAACCCTTCAATAAATATATCAGTCACGTATTTATAGGTATTTATAGTTTCCGATGAAGTATTAAATGGTGATCTGAAAGTATAAAATCACATTTTAACAATATTATAAGGTATTATAACAACATATTGGCCTATACTTAAAATCTTTGAAAGTAATTAAACAGCCAAAACAATCCTGAAAAATTCACAATATCCAAATCCATCGAACACTGATATTTGGGATGTGTAACTCAATTTTGGAACCTATGTTAAATTAGATCCCAATACCAAAATTCTACTAAACACAGCTGACGAGTCAGTGAAACATAATCAACGAAAACTATCCTAAGGTAGGTCTCTAGATCCGAATTCCACCACACAGCTCACAGAGCTGTGCAATGCAATAGTGGAAACTATCCTAACTTAGGTCCCAATATCTTATAAAACCATTAAACATAACTTATGAGACTATACAATGCAATCAGTGGACACTATTTTGACGTAAGGTACTATAACCAAAATAAACTTTAACTAAATGTCCTACATTATTGATCAGCTTGTAGGCTACTCTAATAAAGTGTACCTTTTTGACAAGTAATATATATAAATAATTATAATATTGCCTACCGTTTAAATGGTATTACAAATAATAATAACATGTATGGTATAATTAATTTCCTACTAAATGTATTACTAACAAAATCTATAAAACAGAACTTACCCTTTAAGCGTATACATTGAATATGGTTCAAAAAGGTCGTGTATGACTGTATGGGTAAGCTGGTAGTCAAAATCTGTTGCAATATTTCTGCCAATGGTAGTACATGAGTTGTTGTTTAACTGGTTTGGATTCTGGTTTGAATAGTCAAGTACACATGCCAAGGTTGTCCACTTTACGAAAAATTGAATACATTCGCCACCTTATACAAAATATAATAATATGTAAAACTTAGAGTGGTAAAATTTTACTAAATTAGGATCTGGAATATTATTTAATATTATGTGTTAAATGTATCAATCAATATACTAGGAATAATGTATGCAGCTATTTAAAAGTATAAGTTTAGTAAAACAGCTAAGAAATATTTGTTTTTATTATGGATAGTTAGTTGGGCTAGTAGAACAGCCAAGAATTAATTTTCTTTTCTTTTTATAATTAGTTGGGCATTTTAATAACCAGGAAACATAAACCATATGTAGGTTGGTTTGGTGCAAACAAATTGTTCAGTATATGATTAAGGTATGCGTTAATATCGTAGTTAAAATGATTTAAAAACTTTTTAAAAACCTCTTTTATGTTATTTTATGTTTCAACAATTTTGCTAGCCTTTACAGTAGTACTACCAATAATAGAAACCAGATTCTATTTGATTATGTTCCCTCAATTTTTTTTTAATATATTTAATTTAATTAGTTGTTAAAATACTAAACTGCATAATTTATTAACTATCTCAAGATAAAAACTGTACTAAATACAGGGTGTTTCGCGAGAGGTTGGCACAACTTCAGGATATGATAGCAGAAATAAAGAAAAGAAAAAAAGTCCTTGTAAATATGTGGCCTATCTAGGCTCGTTAAGTGTCTGTCTATATGTGTTTTTTTAATTTAAAAATTATATCTCAAACATGGTTTGAGCTAATAATTTAAAACTTGGTATATTTACTAAACTCGTTAGTGGTAGTTTGAAATAAAAAAAGAAAATAACTATCTTTATCAGCTTCAAAATGGCAACCATAAGAAGTTTTAAAAGTTAAATAACTTTAAAACCATTATTTGTATTCGAAATGTAACCTAACCTAACCTAACCTAACCTATACACGTACAGTGGTATTGACCCGCCCGCCCACCCATACACATACAGTGGTATTGGTGTATGTATTTTAATTTTAAATTTAATAAAAAATTCAAAGATAGCTCAATTTTATAAATTGGTTTGAAAATAAAAGAGTAAAGCACTTACTCATGTATGCTTGTTTAGGGTTTCCTAAAGTATATATTGCTTAATTAACTATTTTAGGCTAAAGTATGCATTGATGAAGGAGAGCGTCACGTTGAACGGCATTTATAATACTATTGTACAATTTGTGTTTTTGTTTTATGTAAAATCAACTTTGTTAACAACAAAAGGCTATTTTTTTAGGAAACCCTAAACAAGCATACATGAAAAATGGCTTCACATAAAACAGCTGCTATTTAAAATAATTAAAAACAGCTGTTAATAGTGACCATGAAGTAATCTATTTAGTTAGTAAACGTCATACAAGGGAAAACCCCTGAACAAGCATACATGAAACAGTGATTTACTCTTTTATTTTCAAACCGATTATTAAAATTGAGGTATCTTTGAATTTGTTATTACATTTACAAAATTTAATTATTTTAATATATTTTCAATACAAATAGTGGTTTTAAAATTATTTAACTTTTAAAACTACTTATGGTTGCCATTTTGAAACTGATAAAGATAATTTTTTCCTTTTTTATTTTAAACTACCCCTAACTAGGTTATCAAATGTATCAAGTTTCAAATTATAAGCTCAAACCATGTTTGAGATATATTTTTTTAAATAAAAACACATACAGACAGTTAGACACTTAACAAGGTGAGATAGGCCACATGTTTACATGAACTTTTTTGCTTATTTTTATGTCTACTATCATATCCTGAAGTTGTGCCAACCTCTTGGGAAACACCCTGTATATGAAACGTATAACAGCTAATAAAGGAATACAAATGTTTCACGTTTTTAAACGGTTGAATAATGTTTACCTAACACTAGATAACTGTTAATGTATTATAAATATTTACATAATAAAGCCAGACAACATAATAGCTTAACACTTGTTTTATTACTTATAGCTGGAACAAAATTGTTTTCTAAATTAATACTGCAGTTTTTCTTAAAAAACCTTATTTGGGAAACATTTCATACCTTTTAGAATCAAATCCCAATGTAATAAAAGAACCCTCATTGTTTGAAAATGTCACAGGGTCTTTATTATCATTGTTGGTTTTTTTAGAATAAAAAACCACGAGAACTTATTTATATATAAAAAATTAATGTAAAGCACATTAATGATATTTAATATTTTTAAGTATATTAAGACAAGAGGGATGAACAGATCAGCAAAGAATATACATAAAGCTCTATAACGTCAAAGTAAAATCTGAAATAAAAATATGGAACCATTAAAATACTATTGAAAAAGTACAAAATTAAATAAATTTCAAGCAAAAATCAATAAATTGTTATAAAATACCTTGTAGAAAGATAATGCTGAGGAGAGGAAACTGAGCCCGCATCGTGGCAGAGTTGTACTGAAGCCAAAAGTTGACAAGCCTACTTCCTCAATTAGCTCATTAAAATGCAATTGACCTTCGGAAAGTCTCGACCAACTGATGAGATCATAGAACTCTCCTTACGATTCATTACCTTTGCAATCGTGGGAATGCCTGCTACTCTGTAACGACTTCATTATTTGCCTGTAATACAACTTATATCAAATTGATTATATGTCATAAGCTACTGAAAAGAAATAAATTTGAATAATTATTTTAAATTGTACGTATATAAATATCAATTATTGTCAATAACTAAATAATTAATTTCAGGTTACATACAAATATGAAGATTAACTTTTCAGTGAGTAGTTTTAAAATTAATAATTTTAATTTAGTATTTTAACGATTAATTGAACATCAACCTGACAACCATTTAACATTGTTCGTTATTTAATGTGATATAAATGAATGCTCGATCAGCTGTTTTAAGGGATTAATTTTGTATTTAATTATTTTTTCAGTCGTTAATTTAAATATTTGTGTGGAATTTTTATTAATCTCTTAGATATTAAGTCAAGTAAATATATGAATAGACAAGTGGTTTTTCTGCAAAGAACTGTAAGAATGAAATTGAACGTCTCAGGAAATACGAATGTATATTAGTTAGTACTATTTATTATTATTCTAATAAAATGAGCAAAAAAGGCCCTACAGATAGATATTGTGGAATCAAAATCATTTTATAAAAATCTCATCTCATCCAACTGAAAGTTGGATACACAGTTCTATCCCTGAACTGTGACTACCACTTAACCTAAAACCCCAGTTCATGAGAAGTGTCTATGACTTGATGAGTACCACTGAGCCGACATCGTGTTAGAATTATAAGAACGAACCACTGAAGACACTTGAAATCTGCACAACACAGCTCCCATAAACAATTGCACAGCACCAAGCCAAAGTGACATGGAGGCGTGTTGATTGCCGGCATGGTGGCTCAATGGCTAAGACTCCGGACTGCCTAGGGTAAATTGTAAGGTTCGAATCCCAACTGAGCCAACGGCAACAGTCGGTACTTCATTCGTTGAATAAAGTTTACGTGCACAAGCTTGCAAGCCCACGTAAGCTGGGGTGAGTGAAGTTAAAAAAAAAAAATGAATAAAGAAAGGAAAAAAGATATGCTCGTGATATATTTATTTTCATAGTAGTACTTACTATCTAAAATAATTTTAAAAAATAAAACAGAAACTGTCCTAAAAAAAAAAAAAAATATTTAACACCAAATGTCAATGTTTGGTCCGTGAATAGCAAGTTTGTTTCATCTTGACTAGGAATAATACGTGATTATTATTTGTTTCCTTTTTAGTTATATTTTAGTTTTAATAAATAAGTATTTGACTGTGTAATTCGGGTTTTGTAAATAAAATTTGTAGTTAAATTTCGTTTAAAACTATAATTACATCAGAATATATTGATTAGTTACTTTCTTATCTCATTTTAAATTATAAATAAGCGGATATTTACTTTCAATCAAATTGATTCAGCAGTAAATATAACACGGAATGTGTAGTTAAACTATTCCTAGTTCATCAACCACCCTAAACGATCACAAGGTCACCCGCACAGGTATAGGCCCTACACCTCTGTGTACAAACAAGTTACTAAAAAATATTCCAACTATACATTTTAACAAACAATTTAAAGCTTTGAAACTGCTCCTTCCCTATGAAATGAGCTTAATAATTGGTCTCAATACAGTAATAATAAAGTTAGATAGTACATTAAGATAAAGTAAGATAAAATAAAGTAAGATAATAAATTATATAAAGCTAATAAACTAAATAAAATGAAGTAGCTAAATATTATGTAAATTGTCAACTAAGAATTTTTAGCCGTCAATCCTTAAATATTTTTACCAGTTTGATTAGTTCATAGATAACCATCAATAACTTGCAATTAATTACTAATTACGTATATTTACAAACAATAACTATAGTAATACGAAATAAATGTGCTTATTAAAAAACAAATATTTCCTAAACGAAGACAAAAAAAATCATTTGTATCATGACTATACATATCGTAAAATGTATAAATAAGAAATCACTAAAAATATTTAACATAAATCATTTTTCAGGAAGTTATTTACAGCTTTGGTACATATTACCCCATGGTAATAAAGTTTGCCTCGTTTTAGAGTAAGTGCTGGTACAAAAAAATATCATTACAACTTAAAACATTAATTGTTTTAATTCAAATTTACAAATATTTTTCATATATACAAAAAAGTATTGAATATAGTTAATACACCTAGTAATCAAACTTTAATAAATATATTCCGTCAACATAATTTCCCTAAGATAATACACCAAACACCTCTGCTCGTACAGCTGATTCAGCTATATGAATGCTAAGGTAGGTATTACTGTAGGATGTTCTCTTGCTGTGTGAGCATATTTTTTTCATTGACCCTACAGTTGATCAAAACCTGCCAATTTTGGCTAATAAAATTAACGTTTATATTTAGTCTTGTCATACACTCTTTTTCAGCACTTAAAAACTTTAATAAAAGTTCTTATTATTTAGCATTTTCTTACAATTAACATAAACGTATAGGTTAGGATCATCCGTGTAATAGAAAATACACATGTCTAATACAGACTAAAATACACATGTCTAATACAGACTAAAATACACATGTCTAATACAGACTAAAATACACATGTCTAATACAGACTAAAATACACATGTCTAATACAGACTAAAATACACATGTCTAATACAGACTAAAATACACATGTCTAATACAGACTAAAATACACATGTCTAATACAGACTAAAATACACATGTCTAATACAGACTAAAATACACATGTCTAATACAGACTAAAATACACATGTCTAATACAGACTAAAATACACATGTCTAATACAGACTAAAATACACAAATACACATGTCTAATACAGACTAAAATACACATGTCTAATACAGACTAAAATACACATGTCTAATACAGACTAAAATACACATGTCTAATACAGACTAAAATACACATGTCTAATACAGACTAAAATACACATGTCTAATACAGACTAAAATACACATGTCTAATACAGACTAAAATACACATGTCTAATACAGACTAAAATACACATGTCTAATACAGACTAAAATACACATGTCTAATACAGACTAAAATACACAATTACACATGTCTAATACAGACTAAAATACACATGTCTAATACAGACTAAAATACACATGTCTAATACAGACTAAAATACACATGTCTAATACAGACTAAAATACACAATTACACATGTCTAATACAGACTAAAATACACATGTCTAATACAGACTAAAATACACAATTACACATGTCTAATACAGACTAAAATACACCTACAGTAAACAACTAATTAGTTTATATGTTATAACGATTAAAAAATATATATATCTATTAAGAATTAAATAAACATGTAAAGTTTATGGACACTGACCAATGTCGAAACTCAAAAACATAATAAAGAATCACAGGGAAGAGATTTGCAGGCAAACTATAAGATAGTTGCAGATACGACAAGTATTCAATGTAAAATGTATTACACTTAAATTTTAGATAATCGAAAACAAAACCATACGTCATACTTAAGTTTTATTTTCGAAAACACGTTTATAAATAAAGAATATTATTTACCTCATAAAACTTAAAAATAAATAAAGGACACAATTTGACATTATAAATGACAAAACTAATATTTTTATTTATAAAAACGAAAACTTTATAATCAAGAAGAACTAAATAAAAAAAATCACACCTATATACAAACCATATATACCTAAAAAATTTTCGAAGTAATAATAATCGTTTGAAATTGTTACTGATTACTTATTTGCTATTTTAATTAATTTTCAATTGTAAATGACTCGTTTTATTTTGTTTTTTCTTGCTTGTTTACTTTTTATTATTTTTAATGTGTCACTAACATTTTAAAGCAATATCATTTCTACAAAGGATTGGCTTTTGCAATACATAAACTTCATACATATTAGGAATCAATAATAAATGTGTCATGTAACTTAACCTGTCCCTCACAGTCCCATGCCTTTGGAATAATTAATTGTTGTTTTGTATAGTTGCCCTGCACTTGCGTAATTTATGCTGTATGTAGCATGTCAACTGTCAAATGCAGTTTGAATACGGAATATTGCTTAGTTATTATTTCGTAAACTCTATAAGTTTAAATCAATACACCGTCAATAAATGTTAGTAACAAATGTAACAATTATTATTAGTTATATATGTATGCAATGATATATACTATGATACTTCAATTATTACTGTACATTATTTAAGGTTAAGTCCGATGGTAGAGATATGAGTGATTATGAGCGGTGACCGGTTGTGATGAGTGCAGATGAACGAGTGTAGTCAGTTTTTCAAAGTTGACTGTTATTTTGAAGTCATTAGCTAACTGACAAGTTGGTTTGGTGAAATTATTTATTGACTCTGTATCAAAACAATGACGTTCTAAACACCCTCAATAAGTCATTTTCGTATTATTGTGTTTCTTCTTTTAGAGAACTTCATGTGATTTTAAAGATACAATAAATGCATTTCTTATCATTTACTCTAACTTTATTGAAAATTAGTATTACATGACATAATTCTATGTAGACAATGTAACTGGGCAGCTGACGCAGTGTTCGTGACGTCAGAATATTGCTGATGTGACATCAACGATAACACTCAATGTTATTTATTCATGTACGTTGTAGAACCGCAATATGACTATATTATTTTAGTCACTTCATATATTTCCCTTTCTGATAGTTTGAAGTCATAGTCCGCTTTAGGTCGGAGGTCAGGGAGATATTACGAGGACTGCAAAATTGGGGGAATTTGCAGTGCTGGGAGACCGTGTATGTGAGTTAACCATCTATTATTAATAAAATTAAATAGTCTAAGATTTATTTCTCACCTATAATGTATTATATAATATTATTTTATTTAAGTTTTTTATTTTGTTTTTATTATTTTTTAATTTTTTACCATAACTTAATTTTCTCGTTTTTAAGTGGTAGAAATAGTCATAACTTCACCTCATAAACGAAGGCATTTCTCATTTCAGTATATTCTTTAATTCTGTTGTTTCATAGGGCTGATGTAGAGGAAAACTGAGCAGATGACGAATTGCTCTGGACGTCACGCATAATGTGTACATCAGCATATTGCAGATGTACACATCTTTAATGTCATTCATTCATATTGTTCACTGCATACTTTAACTTGTTGGTTGTATCATTTTTATAAATAATTACTTAAACTACTTTGTTTTTTTGGTTTCCTATTGTATTTCATATTTTTTATGAATTTTTGTTTGATAAACAATTCATTTTTAATATTAAGTAAGTATTAACAAACATTTCGGCTTTTATCTTAAACAATAAACATGCCAAATAAAAAAAAATGTTTAAAAAAATTATGTTTATTGTGAATCCTTATCGTGCTATCGTTTATATACAAACATTATTATTCTAACCTAAAACATTGTTTACTTGATACATTTTTTTACTACTTAGTTGTTTACTTGTATGTTGGTAGATTAGTATTACTTTGCTCACTAAAACTGTTTTAGTACGCAACGGTTATCTATTTATCTATCTATATCGTATATAGAGTGTTGTTTACCAACTGACCCTCCTATACTTGGAGAGTGATATTGACCCATCCATCCATTCATATACCTACAGTGGTATTGATCCACCACCCACCTATACACGTATAGTGGTATTTATCCACTCTCTCAATAATTCACTTACATTTTTATTGCCTTACCTACCCAATCACATACCTACATTGAAAATGACCCTCACCCACCTATATACGCACCGTGATATTGATCCACTCATTGGTATTTACCCACCCACCAATCCATACACCTACATAGGTATTGAACTACCCATACTTGTACTGATATTCAACCGCCCGTCCACTCATACACTTTCAGTGGTATTGACCAACCTACCTACCCATAAACTTAGATTGGGTTTGAACCCATCATAATCTCGGGCACATTCAGTGGAATTAACTAACCCACACACCAATACATTTACAGTGGTATTAATAAACCTA